>PVKC010027394.1:0-15777 GCA_004027635.1 Crocidura indochinensis | reverse complement strand
AATAACCTTGAAATCTTGCAGTCAGTGTCCTGCAGAAAGACAACCAGAGCCAATCAGATGGAACAGATTGAAAGGCAATTTCAGCCGAGTGTGAATACCTCCAAATGCACTGTGAACTTTTGAAGGGAGAAGCTGGCAGTATCGACATGTGTGGTCCCCTCCTAGTCCTCACTCCATGGCCGGAGACCAACATAATTCAGTAGCAGGACCTGGGGCCAGAGCAATAGTATAACAAGTAGGGTGCATAGTTTGTACATGGCAGACCTGGGTTTAATTCCTGGAACCTTGCCAGGAGTTATCCCTGAGTACAGAGTCAAAAGTAAGCCCAAAGAACTGCTGAGTGTGGCCTGAAAAATAAAAGAGGGGGGCAGACTCTTGTTTGCAGAAATGAACCTCTCTTAAAAATCTAACAGGATGAGGGCCCGGGAGATAGCATGGAGGTAAGGCGTTTGCCTTTCATGCAAAAGGTCATCGGTTCGAATCCCGGGTGCCCCATATGGTCCCCCGTATTGCCAGGAGCAATTTCTGAGCATGGAGCCAGGAGTAACCCCTGAGCACTGCCGGATGTGACCCAAAAACCATAAAAAAAAATCTAACAGGATGAAAGGTGGAGAAAAAGTGAGTGAGATAATTCTGGAGTATTTCAGCAGAGTGGTGCTGACAATTCTGGTAAATTGTCTAAAGGACATGCCACCATCTTCTTAGTTTTTCCATTTTTTAAGCAATTGGATAAAGTTTGTCTTTGGAGTGAAAGAGGTCAAGAATGAAATCATTGTTTTTATTTTGGCTTCTCATGGTTGTGTTCACTGATAGAATTAGTGCATCTCCACTAAGACACTGTCTTAGAAATGATTATTTCCCAGTAAAATATGATTCTAGTTGAAAACATTAGCTTATGTGATAACTGCCTAAATGCTCTACTATGAAGAATGCATGTCTCCTTCAATCTTGGACTAAGCATGCACAAGAAAGGAAAAAGAATAACTGGCAAAGGAAATCATAAAAAGGCAAGAAACTGACCAAAGAAATGTCTTGGATAAACCTGAAAGGAATCAAGAGAAAGACGGTTTTGAGGATTTGGGGTGCGTTTGTTTGAGGGCCACAGCAGGCAGTACTTAAAGCTTATTCCTGACTCTGCAATTAGATATCATTTCTGAAGGTGCACAAGAGGCCATGTGGTGCCTGGGATCAAATCCTGGTCAGCCAAATGCAAGGCAAGAGCCCTATATCACTCTGGTCTAAGTAATACCTTATGACATCTGTCCTCTATCCTTTGGCTTCACCCATTTATTTGCTCACTCACTTAACATTTAGTGGGTATCTTCTCCATACAAGGCACTGAGCCATCTCTCTCTTTTTGTCTATCATCTCTCTCTCTCTCTATTAAATGATGCACAGATGAAGGTTCTTGATTTCAGGGAATTTTTAAGTCTCATGTTGAATGGAAGACAGGCGAGAGATAGAGAGGTAACTATGCTAGAAAGACTAACTCACCCTATGGATACGAGATGAGTTTCCTGCAGGAGAAAGTACTCAAGGCAAACTCCAAGAGCCTGATATAGATAAGAATTAGAAAAGGGGGTTGAATGAATGATAATAAATAGAACAATGAAGGGCAGGAACCTTCTACAGAATGCTAAATGGCAACGCTCTGTAGTCAGGGAACATGGGGTCCCCTGTTCTCACTGCAAGAATTTTGAGTAGCAATATTGTACAAACATATTTATTGATACTCTGCTGATTGCATTGTGAATGTGAATTGACATAAAGATGAAGGAACGAAAGAGTCCAATAGAACCAAGTGGATATCCAGGACAAAGACAATAATTATATGTATTAGTATGATGGAAACACGATATAAAATATTTTATAGTTAAAACTTTAAGATTGGTATTTCACTTGAGTCAAGAGAGAGGAAGGATACCAGTTGAAGCAACTGACTGGGTATCATGGGAATAGTGCTGTGACGAAGCCCATGAAACAAGTCTTAAATCCAAGAATGTGTTAGGAATTAAATATTTTGAATTTAATTTTGGGCTGATTATTCTTGATCAGTTACCTGAACATTGTAGTGAAAATATCTAGGTGATTTAGACAAGTGGGGTTAAATATCTTATCTGGAGAAATGAACATATCAAACAACAATTTAAGCCATGATGAAAATCCATGAAAAATGTATACAGTGAAGGAACTGGAGTGTTGGTCTTACTTGCCACATATCCTGCCATTTAAGAGCCAAATAGAGGAGGCAGCAACCTCCAAGCCTTCAGAAAAGGACAGAGATACAGGCCTGGGAATGAAAGATCCTCAGCAGTGATGGCAAAGGAAAAGGGCATTTCAAGGAGAAAGGTGCAGTCAAGGAGGAAAGTGTAAGATGGGACAAGACATTTTCATTAAATTTAGCAAATAAGAGGCTATTTGTGAGTGTAGTAAAAGTAGTTACCAAGTAAGTAAAAATAATTGGCTGCACAGTATGTGGGAAGTGAGAAAGTAGAGGGGTGGGTGGTGGGAAGACAATTCTCTCATGAAATGTATCTGTGAAGAAGAGGAATTAATCCCCCCACATTGTCAAACCCAGTTGTCAAAGATCCCCCCAGAGATAGGGTAGTGAATACAGGGAGAAGGTGGGAATGAATGGAATGAGAGTGATCACTCTACTGAAATAGGAATAGGGGGAAATCTGGAGTCCTCCTCACAAACTCAGCAAACAGCAATGTTACTCTGCTGTGATTGGATAGGATCTGATAGAGTAGGTAATTTTGTTCTTCAAAAAGACATGAGTTCCTAACCCCTGTATCTGGGAATAGGAACCATACTTAGAAATAAAATCACTCTAAATGGGATTAAAATGAGGTTGTATTATGTTAGATTGGATCCAAATCCAATCCTTGAAGTTATAAGGTGTATTTGGAGATTCAGAGACACACTCTGGAAGACAGCAGTCAGGTGAAGAGAGAGGAACAGCCAAGAACGAGACTGGTACTACCAATGCATGTTGAAGATTGCTAGCAACTCCCACAGTAAAGAGAAGCAAACAAGGTTCTTTTCTAGACATCGTCATTTTGAATATCTTAAAAAACTGCTGGAGAATGTCTTCATTGATTCAAATCACCCCATGTGTGGTATCTTATAATGCCAGCTTTAGCAATTCAATGTAGATAGTAAAGGCATGCATTCCCTTGACAAATTCCTACCATTCTAAAAAAACATACTCAAAAGAGATAAAGGTTTCAGAGGGAGCATCAACTCAAAAGGTCAGCCAATAAAAAAAAGAGAAAAATGGAGAAATATTCGTGGAATCCAAGGTAGATAGATTTCACAAACAAGTCCTCTTTCTTATCATCCCTTTGAGTATCTAGTGTTTAATGGAGCTGCAGTCTAGCTCACAACCACATTAAGAGAAGATTTCAGGTCTCAGAAGATTCCAGTAGCTTGCAGTCAACAGATCCAAATCAGAAGAACTAAGAACCTAAGAATCTGGGGCCGGACAGGTGGCGCAAGCAGTAGGACATTTGCCTTGCACATGCTAACTTAGAACAGACTGCAGTTCAATTCTCCGGTGTCCCATATGGTCCCCCAAGCCAGGAGCGATTTCTGAGTGCATAGCCAGGAGTAACCCCTGAGTGTCACCGGGTGTTGCTGCCCCAAAAGCCAAAAAAAAAAAAAATCTAAGAAGGGTTAGGGTATATACACTTTTAGTTGTTTCTGCATACTATTGTTCTTTCAAAATTAGATCAATACAGATATCTCAAACTCCTCTCAATCCCACCTAGGGGTCTATGAAACAAAAGATCCCAGGAAATGACCCTCATCTTTATGTGATGACAATTTAACATTGGCACAAGTGACTCTATGCATGAAACACCAAGAGAATATTACAAATCAGAATGTAATGAGGTGCTAAATTGAATAAAGCAGACTGTCAGGCTTGCAAGAATGACTCAGGCAATGGAGGGAGTAGGGTTGGGTAGAGTTGGTTGGGAAAAGATGGGCCCCGTGCATGGATGGGGACTGGATTAGTTACAGTGAAGGAACAACTGTCATAACATCTTTTCTCTCTCTTACCATCCTAAGCCTGGGATTTTTTCAGCAATGCCTGGGGCTAGGTGGGATAAAAGCACAAAGCCCCAATAACTCCACTGGGCTCCTTAATAAATGAAAGCAGATAGAGACAAATCTGTAGGTTCAGTAAAAAAATGCCCAAGCGTGTCACCACTCAAGTTTACAGCACCTGGTGTTGTCTCACATCCAGTCTCCAATTAGTGCACATTTATTGAATGAAAATAGGTCTGAGAATATCAAACCATTATGGCTGTAGAGGAGGAGAGCATTCCATTATTAAATGTTTTGTCAAGATTCAGTATCTTATATTATCTTGAAAATTTTTCCCTCTTACCCAAAGAAGAAAAAACAACTCAAGAAGCAAATAATTCTACAATGTTTGGTTTAAAAATAGCGAATGATTTCCCATCACAACCAATTTCTGCCTCCCCTGAGTCAAGCACGCTCACTTTTATTAGCTGATTATTTTGGTATTTATCTCAAAATCTATAAATTGCAGGCTTGGCTGCTATTTTAGTATTTTCAATTTTAGAATAATTTCAATTATCTAGTCATTTCTCACTACTGAGATCCCAGTACAGGCTTTCCCATATTGGTGGTTCTGTCCTTATAAGTACCTTCTCCTCACATCAAGCTTCCCCTTCCCCCTGATACAATACTAAGATTGCAATTTGAGAGTTCTTTCTTTTTTCTTTCTTTTGAAACAAAGAAGCCGTGGACTACCCACCCTCACCATTCCATATATTTTTTTTAAATAATATATTTATTTAAGCACCATGATTGCAAACATGTTTGTAGTTAGGTTTCAATTATAAAATAAGAACAACCCCCTTCTTGGCTCTGCAAGCACAATTTGGCTGTGCCGGGAATCAAGGATGGCCGTCTAATAATACTTCATTTCTGTAGTTGTCTTTAGGAAGTCTCTCTTCAATTTTACCATACTTCTCACTCAGCTTGCTTTGCAGTTGCACTGCTGACTCACAATCTATCCTTGTTCCTTACCCTCTATGTAAAAGTTTTTCCCAACTTCACAACAAGAACAATAGCCATACCACCTCAAGAGCACAAAGGTGTGGTGTCACCGCACCCCTATCTAACCTGAGGGTAAGACCTACCCATTTCTGGGAGGGGTTTTTGGGTGGTATCAAGAAGATTACCTCAGGGGCAAGGAGAGGATGTGGAGGAGAGATTGAGGGAGATTCAGCAAAAGGAATGGAAGAAGAAGCAGAAGGAGGAGAGATGGAAGAAAGGTTGAGATGTCAGGGCTGACTACGGACCTAGTATAAAAGGCTATGATAGATCTCACATGTTGGCCAGGGCCTAGAGAAAGCTGTTGTCTCCTGAAACCTGTCTGTGGATCATATCCTGAACCTGCAGACCTGCAGATTGGAAGAGGTTGCAGATGCATGGCTCCCGACTGGAGGAGAATGGCCTCTCAACCTCCATCACCATCCATCACCATCCAGCCCCATCCAGGGCTGTTATTCAACATGTTGCTGTCTTCCAGTCAAACCACTCTCAGGACACATGAGTCAACAAAGCTGAGTTTGCAAGGAGGGAGAAAATTCACAGTGGGCTTCCTAGAGGAGATTAAATCAATGAGGTTGAGACAGGACTTTATGAGGAAGTGGAAAGAGCACAGAGGAAATAGGGTCACTGCGTGTGGGTGCCAGAGATCTAGGATCAGGTTCCAATATCCTGATTCCAATAGGAGAAGCTGATGCTATGATTCAGGAGAAATGATAGTCACCTACAGTAGCTGGGTAAGATTTTGTTTTGCTGAAATGTTTACACAATTTCGCATCTATCCTTTCTTCTGAAAACTTAGAAGGACTCTTCGGTACTAGAAAAAGCTCAAATCTGGGGCTTATCATATGGATGGCGTGGCTATGTTTTTCTAGGAAGAGCAGCCTCTGCATTCTATTGACTCCGAGGAGGCCAAAATGGAGACTAAGGAATACTTTTGCCTTCATAAGATTCCCCCAGATGCCTGGCCAGTAATAGTCAGTGGTGACTGCATAGTAACCATTTGACTTATAAACTTCTTGGTCTTCATGGTCATCCTAAAACACACACATCCAAGATGTTTCTCCATCATTTTCTGTGCACACTGTATATGTTCTTTGCATTTTCTTTAATTGCACACACCCATTGTTCTCTATGAATATGTATGAGTTTTCAAAAAAATGACTAGCATCTGTAAAAGCTCATCTGTCACTATGGTTCTGCTGGGCATATACCCAGACCTTCTCTCTTTTAAGTTGTCCTCTACCCCATGATGGCATATATCATTCACAACTCAAGTATTGAGTCTCAATAAAGTTCTGTTTAATTCTGCTGTTCCTGTGCTTTTTCTAGAATGACAGTTTTCTATTTTAGATTTGGGGAGAGTGGCTCTTTTCTGTCTGGATTCAGACAAGGTTATAAAGTGGTCTTGTCTGCATTTGCTCTCACTTCTTCCCAAACCCTTGCCTGGCTTTAGTCATAATACTGCATATGTTAAGGGGTAGGGCAATTCCCCAACCAATGTGTGTGTGTGTGTGTGTGTGTGTGTGTGTGTGTGTGTGATAGGAGTCCCTAAAAGTGCTTAGAAATTGGCATAAATATTAGGCTAGTTCCCAGATTCAAGGGCTGCTGCTTTTTCTGTCCTGGGGATAAGGGTTTGGAGAGCTTCTATTGATAAAAATGACCAGAACAAGGCTGCTACCCTCACTTAAGATTGTTGGTCACATGAGAACAAAAGCAGGTAAGGAAATAACATAAAGAAAGCTGGAAGACCCACCCTTATGAGAAAACTTGTACACATCAAACATCAAGCAATACTTAGAGAAAGGAGCTCCCAAAATAAAAGGAAATAGATGCAAATTCTATTTGTGGTAAGTTATTGGTTCATTCCAGTTACACATAATGAACTCCTATAACTGAAAAAAATCAAATAGCCCAATTACAAAGTTGGTAAAGAGCTGGAGCAATAGTACAACAGATAAGGAGTTTGTCTTGCATGTATCCAACCCAGGATTGAGCCCTAGCATCCCTTATGGTTCCCTAAATAACACCAGACATAAACCCTAAATGCAGAGCCAGGAGTAAGCCCTGAGTACTGTCACTTTGTTGTGGCTCTCAGCAACAACAAAGGAAGTTGGTAAAGGTCTTGAATAGATTTCTCTGAAGTCTTACCCAGGGCCAATGTGTACCTGAAAAGAGACTTAAACGCCACTCATGATTATGGAAATATCAATCAAAATCACAGAGAGATACCATATCATATCCATCAGGCTATTAAAAATCCAAACAAATAATGAAAGTTATAAAAATTAGCTGGAATGCAAAGGAATGATAACCCATGTGCTCTGCTAGAAGTTTAGATTGGTGCAGTTTTAGAAGATGACACAACAAGTGTACAGAAAACATGGAATTTCCATATGATTCATTTCTGAGTATGTGAAAAAACTCAAAGCAAGCACTTGAATAGATACTTTTACACCAGGGGTCATGGGTGCATTATTCACAATAGACAAAAGATTATAACAGAGAAATGAGTAAACAAAAACACTTTATAGATTACTTAATCTTAAAAAAGCAGGCTATCATAACCTATGCTCCAATGCAAAGAAGTCTTAGAGATGTTATATAATGTGAAACAAACCAAGTAAAGAGACCGAAAAAATTATGAAATATAGAAAATAAACTGGGGATTCTCAGGGGATGGGTATAGAGGCAGGTTAGCCATCAGAAATTGTATTTGATGGATGCAGAGTTACTGCTGGGTGTGAAACTATTTTGTAGAGAATCAATGGAGAATGCACAAGTGGTACACTTCACAATAGAATAATTCATTTTAAGTGAAAGATAAAATGCAATGTCCTTAAGTGTTCAAGGTAGATGAAACAATAGCAACAACAACAACAATAACAAAAATAGGTCTATTTCACAGAGTGCTAGAAATAAGCTTAAGTTTTTTTTCTATTTTATTTTTTTTCTTTATTTAAACACCTTGATTACATATAGTTTTTGACGTAAGATATTTGGTTCTTGGTCAACTAGACTGGGTTTCAGAACAAATGATAAGAGTGCAAAACTGAGGGGCTGGGGCGATAACACAATGGTAGAGCATTTGCCTTTTATGTGGCTGGCCCAGGACGAACCTGGTTTCTATCCCTAGCATCCCATATGGTCCCTCAAGCCAGGAGCAATTTCTGAGTGCTGAGTCAGGAGTAACCCCTGAGCATGTCCCCCGCCCAAAGAAAAGAGTCCAAAACTGTGCAAGTCCAGCTTGGAGGAGCCAGTAATGGCAGGAATTCTACCCACATTGGATACATGCTATACAAGAACTCTAACTACTATTCTATATACAGACCCAAGCAGGGACATGTTAATTTGCTCTCTGTTCCCATTATACATGATGAAAATCAATAAATGAATGAAATTAAATCAGTTACTGAAGATATTTATGCATGCATTTGTTTCAGAAATACTGATTGAATATCTCATGGAACTCAGGGCAAAATACTGCAACAGAGAGTTCCAAATTATAGGATGAAAGTGAACAAAGAGAGGTCTAGAAAGATAAGAAGAATAAGTTAAGAGTTGGTATTTCAGGGAGGCAGTGCAGTCTTATGATAGACAATGAGTGAAAATGTGAAGTGACCGTTATTCACACAGCACAATCATCGGATTTCTTAATTTCAATGAGCTAGCCAGAAAGCACTAATTTACATTAAATGACAACAGATACCATATGACTGAAAAGATAGATTTACAACACAGGTCTGGAGAGATAGTACAGTAGGGAAGGCTCTGGCCTTGTAAGAGGTTCAATCCTTGCCACCTTATTGGGTTTCCTACTCACTCTAGGAGTGATCCTTGAGAACAGAGGCAGGAGCCAACCTTGAGCAGAGCTAGGTGTGGTCCCCAAAACCACAATAAAAATATTAGAGGGAGAAACATTCTCTCAAATACAAACCAACTAAGGGAAACACATTTAATTCACCTAAATATCCTGTGGATCCTCTTCTTCCACATTTTAAATCTGGCCTCAAGAACAGTGGAGAGGCCCAGACATGGGGCTTTGATTTGTCTGAGAAGATTACAATTAAAACTTCTCTAAGGTTATTAAGATAAATGTAACATAGATACCAGATTTTCAGGTACTGGGAGGTT
This sequence comes from Crocidura indochinensis, assembly GCA_004027635.1. Classification (NCBI taxonomy): domain Eukaryota; kingdom Metazoa; phylum Chordata; class Mammalia; order Eulipotyphla; family Soricidae; genus Crocidura; species Crocidura indochinensis. Next base: position 6,555 of record PVKC010027394.1, on the reverse strand, counting down.
ATTACAACCTCAAAGTCAGTCAATTTTCATCAATAGTTCTTGCTAAAGATGGATTATCTATGAAACATCATTTTGGGAACATCTTTTGGTAGCTCAAAGATTTATCTATGGATCATGTCATGTTTAAACTTTGGGCTATGTGATTTTGGGACACAAAGAGAGGAAATAAAGGAAGAGGATAGGCAAGTTTTAATGTTCTATATGATGCCTATGCCTGAGGTTGGGCGTAGGCCCTCTGAATACACACATAATATTATTCAAGAAGAATTTCCTTCTGGAAACAAAGAATGTACTTAGAGAAGTTGATTTGTTTTGAATCTCATGAATGTTCTGCCTCTTGTTCTTTCTCTATCTCCCCATTCACTTTGGTTCCAAGGAAGCTTAGAATCAGGTTTTCTCTACCAAATAAACAGACTTTACATATATAATACTTTCTATATGTTTTTCATACATTTTCCTTCCCTCTTGCTATTTTTAATGAAATCTCTCTAGCTTTAAATATGATTACTATACGTTATAAGTCATGGGGTAGGTACGAAGGGAAGAAAGAAGAGAGCGAGGGAGGATAAAATACGAGAAAAAAAAGGAAGAAAGAAAAGTAGGAAAGGCAAGGAGCAGAGAAGGAAATGAAGATGGAACAAAGGAAGAGGAAGAAGGAAGAAAGGAAAAGAGGGAAGAGGAATAAAATGAGAATGCATTGAAGGAGGAGAGAGGAGAATGGTTGAATAGACATGCAGAAATCAGTTACTTAGAAGAAAATGTTGGAGTTGAGGGAACAGGCTTTCAAATACTCTCATGAGCTAGACCTGGCTTTCTGCTCAAGTAGCAGACTGTGTTGTGGAGCAACTAGGCTCCAATGAGGTCAGGGACTTAGAGGCCTTTACTAGTAGGTGCCTGTGAGCCATAACATAAGGCTCTGGATCCAGAATAGATCCAAAATGATAGTACATCAGGTAGGGCTTTTGCCTTGCTTGGGGCCAACCTGTGTTAGATCCCTTGCATCCCATATGGTCTCCAAGCATTGCCAAGAGTGATTGTTGAGTGCAAATCTAAGGAGAAAATCCTGAGAATTACTAGTTATGGCCCCAAAGCAAATAAACAAAAAGCTCATGGAGTTTAAAAAATGCAGTTCTTTTTTATTTTGTTTTGTTTTATTTTTGATTTTTGTTTGTTAGTTATGCTTTTGGGCCACACCCAGTGACACTCAGGGGTTTCTCCTGGCTATGCATTCAGAAATCTCTCCTGGCTTGGAGGACTGTTTGGGACTCCAGGATTTGAACCACTGTACACCCTGGATCGGCTGAATGCAAGGCAAACGCCCTTCCGCTGTGCTATTGCTCCAGCCCCTAGAACTGAAGTTATATTGTTGCTTTGAGACTCGAATGTTATCGAAATGATTTCAGATATATGCTTATGGTTAGGTGTCTCTGGAGAACAGTGGTTTTGGGGTAGGGCAAGAAATGGAAATGACCACTTCTCTGACTTTATTGACCTTATTGGCCCTAATATAATGTGCTAATGTCAAAGGGAAGAATATAATGCTCCAAGTGGAGCAGGATACTTTCACTGTCATGAATAAAAAACATATTTATCTTACCTTTAAAAAATGAAAAATATCCCCCATATAAATCAAACTGAACACAACGTCACTGCTGAGAGACCAACCTGAACAACCTTTGCACAATTAAGCAACTAAACATAACTCAGTCAATCACCTGGCTACTTTGTTTGGGCTGGCAATGCTGGCTGAGACATCCAGCCCCAAAATATCAAACTCAATTCAGAACTCAGGCTCATCTCTGTACTCTGCATCTTCTCTGTCAAACTCTATTTGCAATCCTTTATGTCAAATTTAAATTCATGGCAGGTGCATTCAGATCTTAAGAGAATCCTCAATTTGTCCTGGTCCCCCAAATAATTTTCAGAACATCTACATATGTGTACAGGAGCACACACACACACACACACGAATACATATTTGAATTCACTTTAGCTAAGTCAAGAATTTTGAAAGATTGGTATGACCCTTAACAGTTTCTCAATAAGTGCCCTTGAAAACAAGGGTATCACACATTTGGATTTTACCCCTAAGGAGAAGATATGCTATCAGCACAATTCTTGTTTGTGATGGAAACGAACCTCAAATTTTCTATGTTTTTTTTTCAGCCTGCTACTGAAGCTTAAATTGCTATCCATCTTAAGTAGGCTGAATAAATTGGTCTGAGTGATGAAAAATGGATAAATCTGACTTTGAGCACAAAGATCTTGTGTCCACCCAAATGAGGTTCTGATGAGGCCCAAGGCTGACAAAAACACCCCATCAAAAACATACAACTAGATACAAGGTTAAAAGGAAAGTGCTCATAGCATTATCACTGAGAATGTATTGTGAAGGGTTCTCATATATGAGATGACCTGGCTTATGGAAATCATCTTTGCTTAGGTACCCATATATGCATGAAGAAATATAGGGTTTATTTTGTTCATTTTGTTTGGGGGGGGCATATCCAATGGTGCTCAGGATTTACCCCTAACTCTCTGCTCAGGGGTCAATCCTGGAAGACTTGGGGAAACCAGATAGGGCTCCAGAGATCAAATCCAGGTTGGTTGCATGTAAAGCAAATGTCTTACCCATTTCACTATCAGGAATATAGTTTTTTAAAAGCTATTAGGGAGAAAATGATCTCCCTAATAATGGACTGTTTTTTAAAAGTGACCAGCAGGTGCACCTCATTCAAAACCCTCTTGTCCTTCACAATACAATATTCATCGTGATTACATAGTATGAAATAAAAAGCAGCAAAACATAAGCTAGGGTAGTTCAATTAAATGCAACATAATCTCGGCAGAAAATAAAGGGTCCTGCGAGCTAAACCCAGGTTGCAATGCAAGGAAACAGGGAATATATTTCCACCTATTTTTAATTATAGAGAATTTCCTCAAACATGATTTTTCATAATATATTCCATTAAGTTAACATCATATTTAAAGAAAGAGCATTTTCTGATTTCATTTTCAGCCTGATTTTGAGCAATTACAGTGTCATTGTTCCGCAGTAGAAAGGTTGAATTCATTTACTGTGTGGTTATGCTAGTTATGATTGATGCCTCTTCTTCAAATGATAAACCAATCACCCCAATGATGTAATGTCATTTTAAGAGTGCCATAATCACATTTCTCTCAAACTAGAAGCTCTGATGAGTTCTAATAAAGATTTATGGTATATTAAAGGCCTTCATAATATCAACAATGGATTGCTCATTTGATGAGAGATTTGATTAGGCACTTTTTTTTTATTTGGGGGTAAAAAGAATCCAAGTTTGCTAAATATATCAGGCCTGGCTTTGAAGAAGGGCATGGGCCATCACAAGTGTCAGTTCATCATACAAAACTCCAAAATGCATCACCATCTATGTTTTCAGGAGGTTCACTCTAAATGTAGAGGTTGAAGCCAGCAATGAGGAGATACTCATGGATATAGTCAGTGCTCCAAATCATCAAGGAATACTCTTGGCATGCCTTGACTCTAATATGCTAATAAACATGTGATAAGGGTCCAATTCAGAAGACAATATCAAAACTACTGAGTCAGGAACAATTTATTCCTACAAATTCCTTTCCATGGGTCATGGGTACATAACCTCATGATATTGTCACCAGCAGAAGAAATCAAAGCAAAGTCTGATTCTTGCTGGACTTGTGATGATACTAAGACTTACAAATTTCAGGCTCTGTTCACAAAATTCTACCAGGGAGATGATAGCATGCTACCTGCTCTTTAGTTTTCATAAAGGTGCAGTGCACAAGAATGGGTGGAGACTTAGAGGCTTCTCATGATCAGATTGTTATATCCATGTGAAGTCACATAAGAAGGAGATTCTAGGAGAGGTCATCCCCAATTGCCCACTCTGTCTTACCCCCACCAACCCTTTCAAACTTGTCAAGACAACCAGTTCCATGCTCAAAGGACACAATTAAATTGCTAAATCATTTCAACAAGCAAGAAATAAATCCCAAGTCATCCATCAATCACAAAGGACCAGAGATTTTTTTCACAAATAAGCCTCAGGATAGTGACCAGAGCACTCTGTAGAAATCAGAAACGCAGGAGTAGAAATTCTCCTATTCAGTGATCTCTCTTGCACATCCCTGAAACCAGCATGTTCTCATGCCTGCAGTGGACAGAGTGCACCCGTGTAAGAAGCACACACCATCTTCCAGGTCTCTGTTGAGTCTCTCCAATAAGAGAGACATTTCACCAATGTCCCCACATTATGGTGGTCAATGGACAGCCACATTCTACCTTCTTCAACTTTCGTATTGTCATTTGACCCTGGGGATCAGAGCCCTGGTCATGACCACATCCCGCAGCACCCACGGAGACAGCACACAGTTTCCTTACCACTGCTGGAGGCTTGCTGGGGCCCCGAGCATGCTCTGAGCAGGTATGAATTGGGGGAGAACTCCTCATCAGGGTTGGTATCCATGATTTGGTGGGAAGTGTTGCTGTCTAGCAATGGCATCTGGCAGCTAACTGGTGGAGGATTATGGGAGCTAGGCAGCTGAGCAGATGGGAGGAGGCTAGACGAGGATGTAGGTGGGATGGGACGACCTGGGAAAGAGGACAGAGGGGTCAAAGGTCAGCATGAGTGGCATGAGAGCATCCAGAGTAAAGTACATTGAAACCCATACACAATGCAGCTATCCATCAAGAATGAACCAATTCATGAAAGGCTGCCCACATTCCACCCCGACCTGCCCCCCATGGCTTGATGCTCCTATATATATCCAAATTCACGCTTCAGGTAGTGGCCTATTGCAGGAAAAAGGAAAAAAAGGCATGAGTGTTAATATGCTTCTACTTGGGTCAAACTGAGCCAGGCTGGAAAATATCTGCTCTTTTCTCCTGTTCCAACTACCTTGCTTATCTAGAGTCTGTGATCCCTCTTTCCCATGGTTGTTGGGATGTGCTAGATTTTCCATCGCTCTCTCTAGCTCTCTCTCTAACACATAGCACCAGAACTTCTGATCACTTGTTCTGGTCTGAGGTGAGGTTTTTTTTTCTATCACACAGACAAAGCAAAAGAAATTCTTGCCAATGCAGACCAGAATGTTGCTATTCCAGGATTTGGTTCTTTACTTGCAATTCTAGTGAACCTCCATCAACACTGTTGAGGAGGCATGGACAGTGGGAGACAATTTGAGAAATTGGTGACATCTCTTGCCTCATGGTGCCATGGACATGAAAGACAAGGGGATCCCTTCCAATGATGGAAGGCATCAGGCTTCCGGTGGAAGGTATCTATCTCCCATAAGGACTCATTGGGCTCTCTCCTTTCTCCTTTACCTTCAGTCAATATGACCATAATTCATGCTACTGCCAAGTGCTGCTCCAACAGCTCCAGTTACATTACTAGAGACACTGCTTGCCAATCTGCCATCACCCAGTTGTCCCCACGCCTCCTTTCTCTCCACATTCATCCTCCTTCACCTTTCTGTAATTCACCCACTAGCTGCTCTACCCTGTGAATTTTATTCCTTCTACATGGGGCTTGTCACTGTCTGAAAGAAGCCATAGGTTCATTTATCCTCTCAATATCTGGCTTATGAGCAAATAAACACATGCATATGGTAAACTGAAGTCAAATGAATGAGTCTGAGGGACAGGCATAATGGAGGTGGAAATGAGGGTGTCCATTAGCACAATAATGAATGAGCCCATATCTTTGCTATCTCTGTTATACAATTTGGGGAGGACAGAGTGGGAGGCATTCTATAAAGATGAGAGCCTCTTCAGGCCACGAGGGACAGAATATCTGGCAGGAGGTGGGCAGTAATTAGGAGTTGCCCTTGGGGTTAGAAAATTCTTACTGCACAGGACAGTAGCTGCCCACTTTTTCATAAGGCAGGAGATCTCAGCAACCAGATTCAGAGATACTAATTGTCATGTGTAATTTCAGCTGGTCTCCTTTTACATAATAAAGTCCTCTGGGTTTTCCCCACTTCCAGGCCGGCTCCTTCCTTCCTGGGAGCAGGAGTCTAGGCCAGCAAGTGTCTTCAGACCTCCCTATTTGTCAGAGTCCTTTTTACACTTGTCGAAGCTTAAGTGGGGGTGGCAGATCGCTGTTCAAGTGTACTCAGGCTGTCACAGGTATTTTCATACCAGTCTATATGTCCCGAACCGCACGGGGGCACTAGCCCCCGCGCGAACATATACCCCTCAAAACATCAGTACCCCACATTTACACTTATTAACTTCAGTACCATATGATTCTAATCATAGACCAACTTGGATCTAACAATCTCAAAACTATTTCAAAGGACATAAAATGGACAGATACGTCTTATGAATATTTTGAGTATTTTCTTTAATAGCTATAACTCTCTCCATATCTTCTATCATGACATCTTTTCCACTTTTATCTTGTCTTTTCTTTATGAACTGTTTAATAAGGACTGTTGGTGATAGTGTCCCTCAGTTTAGTGCTTATGAGTGAACTATGTCATTGGGATTGTTCTCATTCCTATGGCCTCCATATACACTGACAATGCTAT
>PVKC010027393.1:0-15786 GCA_004027635.1 Crocidura indochinensis | reverse complement strand
TTGGGAATTTAGGGGACAAAAAAAAAAAAAAGAAGCACAGTCCTGAATTTCCCCACTGCTGCCACTGGAGATTTTTTCCCCAGGGCTTCAACATAAGATGTGGCTTTCAACACAACCCAGCCTTTTTTCGATTTCACACAGGAGTTGGAAGACATCACTTTTGACTTGGGGGATGCTAGAAAGCAAGCCTTGCAGAGCCCAGGCGTGAACCGCAGCCTCTTTCTTGTCACGCTGGAGAGGTGCTTCCAGGTGATGAACTCCCTGGAGTGTGTGGAGATCTTGGGCCGGCTGCTTCGGGGCTCCTCAGGCAGCTTGCTCCAGCCAGACGTCACGGAAATGCTACCCCTGGACCTGCAGGAAGATGCCTTCAAGAACCTGTGAGTGCGAGGCTTGCCCCAAGCACCAGGAACTTGGAGGTGAAAAATTTGGGGAGGCAGAACATCTCGAGAGCATTTGGGGAGGCAGAATGTCATGAGAACATTTGGGGAGGCTGAACATGATGAGAGCGTTCAGGGAGGCAGACCAGCAGAGGGGAGAAGGTCTGGAGCAACTTTCTAATATTGATTTCAGATGGAAACTTTCTTCTGATACTTCCTCAGAATTTTTACACCCCCCCAGTGCACTATCTATAGCATTATCTACTTTGTATTTTTCTTGATAGTGACTTTTTAAAATTTATTTATAATTTGGGGCATGCAAGGATTTGGGCCACACTCAGGTGTGCACAGGGTTTATTCCTGGCTCTGTGCTCAGGCATCACTCCTGGTGGGGCTTTGAGGGATCCCATATGGTACCAGGGATAGAATCTGGGTAGGCCATATGCAAGGTAAGTGCTTTACCTATTGTACCTCTCTGGCCCCATAAATCATTTTTTAAAAACATTTTTTTTGTTTTTGCTTTGTTTTGGGTCACACCCAGCAGTGCTCAGGGGTTACTCCTGGCTCTGTGCTCAGAAATTGCCCCTGGCAGGTACAGTGGACCATATGGGATACCAGGATTCAAACCACCATACTTCTGGATGTAAGGCAAACACCTTACCTCCATGCTATCTCTCCAGCCCCGTTTTAAAAAAACTTAATACTTATTCTTTTTAACTTAACTCTTTTGGGGACTAGAGGCATAATTCAGTGGGTGGAGCATATATTTTATGTGCTGGAGGCCTGGAATTGATTTCTGGCAAGTACACTACATGTGCACCTGATTATTGACAGGGTGTTTCACTGGGTGTTGCAACCTCAATCAAAACTACAAAAAATAAGTTTAATATTACAAAGACAATGAGAACATTACTGTATGATGAGAGTAAGATCCAAGAAATGTTAGGTGATTTTGTCATTGTGTGATTATCATGAGTGTGTTTTCATCTTCCTAAATTCTAGGACCTATTAAATATATGGGCTAATGTCACCCCTGGGGCACATTTAGGGTTGCAATCTGTGATTGACAAAAGACTGCATCACTGTAGGTGGAAAGCCTATATCCTTTAACTTAGGCAAAAAGTGTTCATAAAATCATGCATGGTCGGGGGTCAGGAGGTAGAGTAGTGGTTTGGGTACATGCCTAGTATATGCCTACCCTAGGTTCAGTTCTGGACTCATAGTCCTCTGAGCATCATTGGGTGTGGCTTTGGAGGTCTCCAACACTATTGGGGTGCCCCAGAAATTCCCAGCATTGCAGGGCCTGAGAAACTTCATTTCCTCTTTCTTTATTTCGATATACCACACATCTGAGGCAGGTTATCTGGTACCTGCCTTTGACTTTGAAGTCCTTTTATTCCATCCAAATTGCAGTAAATTGAAGAATGTCATCTCTTCTCAGAAATGACTAGCAGGGGCTGGAGAGATAGCACAGCAGTGTTTGCCTTGCAAGCAGAATCCCGGCATCCCATATGGTCCCCCGTGCCTGCCAGGAGCCATTTCTGAGCAGATAGCCAGGAGTAACCCCTGAGCACTGCAGGGTGTGACCCAAAAACAAAACAAAACAAAACAAAAAAAAGAAATGACTAGCAATTCATTGTGGGTACACATCATGGCCTGAGCCCCAGTTTTGTTCACTTCTACTCTAACCTGCCAATGATCTTTTCCTAAGAGAGTGTCCTTTCATTAATTCCACATCCCTTTTTCAGACAAGGAACTTGAGACCCACACAAATAGTATAACTTGCCTAGGGGGTCAGCTCACAAGGCCTGAGAGCATTTTTGCAAATGAGCCAGTTTACTCTTAAATGAGGTTTACTTTTTTTTGTTGGCTTTTGGGCCACATTCAGCCATGCTCAGAGGTTACTCCTGACTCTGCACTAAGAAATAGCTCCTGGCAGGCTCGGGGACCATATGGGATACTGGGGATCGAAGTTGGGTCCATCCTGGGTCATCCACATGTTATGCTATCACTCTGGCCCTGAGGTTTACTATTTTATTTGAATCACTGCCTCCTGTTCCTTCCATCTGTCATATTCTGCAAAAGTAAAAAAAAATACAGCAAGAAAAACAATTTTTTAGGTCACACCCAACAGCGCTCAGGGGTTACTTTTGGCTCTATGCTCAGAAATTGCCCCCGGCAGGCTCGGGGGACTATATGGGATGCTAGGATTTGAACCAATCGTCCTTAAGCATGCAAGGCAAACGCCTTACTGCTGTGCTATCTCTCTGGCCCCAAAATTATTAAGATAGATTTAAGAATAAGTTTGCCCACTTGGCCATTTGGTTACTTGAAGAGAAACAGCTATTTTGCAGGATGAAAGAGCAGGTGGTCAATCCCATATCTAGGAAAATTTTGGTCTTATTTGAAGAAATGAAACTTTTGGTGATGGGATCTTTTGGTCATTGGGTATTGACCTCATTGTGATGATGAGAAATCTGATTGGTGGTTTAAAAAGTGACTAAGACACTTCCTGTCCTGAAAATAGTAGGTCATGAAAATGCCAGATAGGCCTGAATATTGGGGATGAGCCCCCTTGCATGACTGGTGAGAATAGAAGTTGATATGGCTGCTTTGAAGAGCCTTGCAGGGGAAGCATCAACCTAATCCCTTGTGGACAGCCATGGAGGTTCCTCAAACTAAACAAAGATCTACCATACAACTCAGCAAAGGTACTTCTGAGTATAAACAAACAACCCAGAAAAATTAGATTTGGGGGGTTTGTTTTGGGGCCACATTCAGAGATGCTCAGGGCTTATTTCTGGCCCTGCACTCAGGGATCACTCCTGGTGGGCTCAAGGAGCCATATAAAGTGCCAGGAATTGGACCCAGGTCAGCTTCCTCCTCCACCACCATCTTTTCCTCTTCCTCCTCCTCCTTCTCCTTCTTCTTTGGGGACCAAGTAGGGTTCTGGGAGTGAATGCAGGTCAACCATGTACAAGACAAACACCCTGCTTTGGAAGGTTCTGAGTATGGGAGCAAGAGGATGAATGGGAAAATAATCATGTAAGGTGAGAAGGTGGAGGGGTTTCCTAACATAGAGTGCTGCTCATCAGCTTTAGAAACCAACCCTATCTATATCCCATTAGGGTCACCACCAAAAGTCTGGTTTCCACCCTTCCTTAACCCCTTTAATACTTTCCCCAAGACCCTTTTTGCCTTCCCCTCTGTTAATTACGAGTGTGTTCTTGCTGCCTTTGAATCTGGTATTCTGCGACTTGGCCTTGTATCAACCACCACTGGGTGAAATGAGGAGCATTCAGTGGAGCCAGAGACAGATTTGCTGCTTGAACCTGGTATCTAGGGGACGCCCACTGACCCAGCACCACCTGTGTTCCAGATCAGCGGTGTTCAAGGAGTGCTACGACCTCATGCCAGTGCACATGCAGAGGTCGGTCCACGGCTGGATGACTCAGGTGCTGCGCAGCCATGCCAATGCCAATGCCAATGCCAACACCACAGGTGAGGCCAGCTTTGAGTAGGTCACCTTTGAGGGCAGCCCAAACAGGACATCAACTTGGAGAAAGTGTTTGATGTTTTATTGCTTATGCTTTTTGTTTTTGGACCACGCCTTGGAATAGTCAGAGTTTACCGCTGGTTCTGCACTCAGGACTCACTCACTCCTGGCAGTGCTCAGGGGACCCTATGGGATGCCAGGGATCAAATCTGGCATCCAGGGATCAGGATTGGCTTTGTGAAAGGCAAGTGCCCTACCTGATGTATTATTGTTCTAGCTCACTTAGGTTTTTATACCATGGACACCCCCCACCTCGCTCCCAACCCCAATTTCCAAGAAGGATGTGGCTTGTGGAATAACACAGGCACTCCCATTGCATGAATACAGTTTTCACACTGAAATTGGGATCAAGAGAACTAGCATGCTCAGGGGCCCCTGAGTGGTGGCATGGACTTGTAACTCAGGAAAAGCCAGTAATAAAATCCCTAGGATTCTTGATACCCTGGACAAAGAGATCACAAATTCAAAATCTGTATGTTTTAAAACAAACATGATCATTTGGAAAGGAGGAGAGGGAAACCATCTAATCAATAAAACACACACATACAAATTAGCACTGAGCTTCCTGGCAATCAATGGGAGGGGGGAGAGGAACGAAGGGAGGAAGGAAGATCATGCTGAGGATTTTTTGGTGCGGGGGGTACATCCAATAATGCTCAGAGGTTACTCCTGGTTATGTGCTCAGAAATCGCTCCTGGCTTGGGGGACCATATGGGACTCCGGGGTATGGAACAGTGGTCTGTCCTAGGTCAGACTCTTGCAAGACAAATGCCTTACCGATGCACCACTGCTCTAGCCCTTGAGGATTCCTTTATTATCTGTGTATTTATTTAATTGCTGTTGTTCAGAGTTTCACACCCAGTGGTCTTTAAGGGGCTGCCCCTTATTTAGTGTGTGTGACTCATTCCTGGCTGTATTCCAAGAGACCATGTGGTCCTGGACATGACACTGGGACCACTTGCCTGCAGAGTATTGTTGAGGCTTTTTGGAAGTATCTCCTGGCCCAGGATTCCTTAACTTCCCAGCTGTTGATGAAAATCTCATTATAGCCAAAGAAATCATTTCTAGGTGCGAACAGAGCTTAGGACCACATTTGATGACTCTGATCAGACACTCGCTTTTAGTAACTGGTGGAGGCAATGCAACTCATTTTGGTCTCATAATTCTTTTTCCTTTCTGGCCACTCTTTATTTATCAAGCTTCACATTACCTAGGAAAGAACAGCAACTACAACCTTGGTAGCATCCTATCAGGATTTTGGTAACAGTGACATTTGGGAAAAAGGAAAGGAGTTTTGTTTTCCTGTGTTCACACCAATGACCTTCATACCTCTCTGTTGGGTTTTAAATTTTGTTTTGGGCTTTAGACCAAAAGTAGAGTAATGTGATTGCCAGAGACTGGGGATAGTGGTGAGAAATGGGGAGTTAATGGTTTTTTTTGTTTGTTTGCTTGATTTTTGGGCCATACCCAGTGGCACTCAGAGGTTACTCCTGGCTCTGCATTCAGAAATGACTCCTGGCAGATTCAGGGGACCATATGACATGCCAGAGATTCGCTGTACTCTTGCTCTGGCCCCAGGAGTTAATGTTTAATGGGGTCAGAGGTTCAGTTTTGCAAGATGGAACAAGTTCCAGAAATGCACGGTGGGTATGTTGGCCTGTTAGCAGGACACACATCTCACTCTAACTGTGCACCTAGAAACCATTTGGGAGATAAGTCTACGGTTTTGTGTGTTTTCCATCAAAAAGAAAAAGAGAGCCTAGACATAAAGAAATGTCTATATAAATCAGTATTGCTAACAACAATCTGAAGATGTTCAACTTGTCCAATGTTTAATGTCAGAAACGTGAGCACACAGAACAGACCTTTCCATCTTAAAGGAAAACTGTGTGTCAGCTGCAAGGAATACAGTCATGGAAGTGAGCCTTTGCTCTCATGGAACTATTGTTCTCTTTGGGGGAAAAAGTTTCAGACAAGGAGGGAACTTAGACACTGAAAACATTGAACTTTGTTCAGTCTTTGGGCTCAGACTTGCTAGACTCTCAGATATTTCCCTGAGCCGGTGACATATGAATTGAAAACAAGTTGAGAAAGTGAGTCAATCACGAGAGACTCTAGAGCACTGCTGCTGGAGGAGCAAGCAAGAAGACCCTCTGGGATAAGTGCCCAGTGAGTTGAGTAAATTGAAAGGAAGCCAGTGAGGTTGGATTGTTGACTGTGCCAACAGTATTTTTATGCAGTTAAGCTCTGAGATTTGTCGATAAGGGGCATTGAACAACCAAACAAACACTGTCTTTGGTGTGTGGCAGAATGCCCATGGCCTCTAGGAATTGGAGTCTCGAGCTCCATAGCTCTGAGAAAACCACTCAACGGCTCCACTTGTCTGTCTGCTTATTGCCAGGACTTTTTAAGAGACAAATGTGCTTCTAAAGTTCCTTTATGTTTTGTGATGGAATGGAAGTGAATTGAAATGAATTCTATTTGACTTCAAGTGTTCGTTTTCACAAAATTCCCTTGGGGAAGCAGGAACTACTTTTCATGTAAAAAGCTTACACAGCTTGGGATGCTGGATCTACAGAAACGCAAATCATGATTTATGATTAGTTAAAAGAATTAACTAAAAACAAACAAGCCAACTGGATTCTTTTTTTTTTGCAGGGGTGGGGGGGGGCACACCCGTTTGATGCTCAGAGGTTACTCCTGGCTAAGCACTAAGAAATCACCCCTGGCTTAGGGGGACCATATGGGACGCCGGGGGATCGAACCGAGGTCCGTTCCTTGGTTAGCACTTGCAAGGCAGGCACCTTACCTCTAGCGCCACCTCACTGGCTGCCAACTGGATTCTTAATCAATGGATTATTGCCTTGCCCTCAATTCTTGAAGTCTCTGAAATAACCCTTTTTTCTTCTTCTTAAAAAATTGTCACTGTAGATAAGGTACCGTGTTTATAATAATATCAATGACTGAGGTTGTGATATATAGTTGCTGCATCTCTTCCTCACCCAGATGCCTGATACCCCCATCAATGACAGTAAATCACATCTAGTCCTCCTCTTGAACTCGATTTCTTTTCCCCATTGCTTTCCCTACTGCTTGTTATTTTGTTTTGTAACCCAAGATCAAGGGTTTCTTATAATTTAATACTGTCTTTTCCCTTCTGCTGTTTCTCACTGTTCCATAGGTGAGATTATCCAGTATTTGTCTTACTTCTGACTTATTTCACTTCACATAAAAAATTAGAACCTTCCAGTTCTGCCCAAGTTGCATTGGACAGCAATTGTATCTTATCTTACAGTTTCATAGTATTTTTGGCCACACCCAGTGATGCTTAGTGGTTACTCAAGAATTACTCCTGGGGTGCATGAAGAACCATACGGGGTTCGGGTGCTCAAATCTGGGTCAGCTACATTCAAGCAAGTGCCCTATCTGCTTTATTATCTCTCAAGTTCCATTATGTTTTTCTTTCCTTTTCTTTTGACTACACTCAACAGTTCTCAGGGCTTACTACTTCTAGCTCTGAAATTAGGGATCAGTTCTGGCTCTATGCTCACGGATCACTCCTGGCTCACTTTGAGAAACCATATGGGGTTCCAGGAAGTGAACCTTGGTCAGCTGCCTGCAAGACATGCACCCTATCTGCAGCCTAGTATTATTTTGTGCACATAACCACAACTTTATCTATTCATCTGTGTTCAGATAGATGTGTTCAGACAAATAAGAGTCACCTTATTTTCTAACAGTCAAACAAAATTTCTGGAATCTCATTTAGGGAACCCCAAAGGATCAACTAGAGTTCACCCCACAATGATGTTTCCTGGGTCAACTTAAATAGTGGCTGACTTGACCATCTTGCTTGGACTTAGCCATTTCCCAGGCTTCCTGCCTGTGCTCTTGGTGACCAAGTCATTGCAAATGCTCCCCTTGCATGATTCATCTTTCCTAAATGCCTAAAGCAATGTGGGTGTGAGAAGCTCTTGAACCAAAGTATGGGGGCAATTGGAAACTAAGTCTAGCCCAATGAACTTGGGTTCTGGACATGGTCCACTGACATCTCTATTGATGGGGAGTTTTCAAGGTGTGGCAGAGTTTATCTTCTAGGAATTCAGAGAATGTAGGAATGAGAAAACAAAAGATGGCTTTAAGGAAGAGGAGACATTTGGGCTCAGTTTTGAAGGCAAGAGTTAGGAGCAGAAAGGTGAGAAGAAATGAATTTTAGCTGAGGAAAATCAGTGAATAAAGTTTTGTGGGTTATCTGGAACTACCACCAGGATGGTTGAGTAGTTCAGTTGGACTCAGTGCTATAGTCATATTGTCCAAGTGAACATAAATGATCATGACTATGGAATTAAACATTTCTGGGCTGGGGAATAGTATAGTAGGTAGGGCACTTGCTTTGTATATAGTCACCCTGGGTTTGACCCGCAGTACCCAAGACCACCAGGATGACACCTGAGTGCAGAGCCAGAAGCAAGATCTGAGCAACAGTGAATGTGGGCCAAAAATTTAAAAAAATCCAAACATTTTAAGTTGGCAGATAAACTAGTAAGTAATGTTAGTGAAGTAAACTAAAGGCAAGGCTGGATTTTATGATTCACTATGTTAAAAATAATTAGAATTTCTAAGACATTTCCATGAGATGTTGATGCCACTGGTTCTAGAACTGATCACCCACTGAGTCCCAGACTGCTTAGGTGAGGTCACTTAGAGAATGTTTAGTGAGGCCCTGAGTGGGGCACAGTGTCCGGTGGTTGGAAAATTCTGAACATGGTTCTTAACTGAGCTAAAGGAGTTTCTGCAGTCAAAGGTCCTTTTGATCACCCATGGCAGAGGAAAGTCTTGTAGTTATTAATGCCTTTATTTTTTGCAGATGACGCGGTTTCATGGGTCAGTGCAGAAAGCTTATGGATTTTGGGCAGATACATGGTTCACCTCTCACTCGAAGAAATTACAAAAATCAGTCCCATAGAAGTAAGTTGGAAAGGTTTCTTTCTCTGTTTCTGTCATTCATACACATGGCACTAAGGTATCTTCTCAACCTTCCATGTTCCAACAGTTAGTGACGAAGGCACTTGAAATTGGACCCAAAACCTCAGTCCAGATAACCTTGAGTTTCTCAAAAGAATTTTGAAAAAGGCTGTAGGAGGTTGGTCATTAAGTTTTGATCTAGTAATAGAAGAACAATGATAAGGAAAAGTGTTAAGACAACCAATATTGCTCTGATAGGAACGAGCATGAGATAAAGGGAATGATGGCTAAGAAACAAAAGTTATGGAAGGCTAGTTTTTTGAATTCAAGATAAGCCAAGGACAGGAGGCCAGAGTGATAGTAGAGTGGGTAAAGCGTTAGCTTTGCATGTAACCAATCTAAATTCAATCCCTGGCATCTCATATGGTTCCCTGACCCTGCAAGGAGAGCTTACAGTGGAAAATGTACAGATTCGAAGGCTCCTCTTTGGATATCCTGGTCTGCAGTATAGACTCCAAAGAATGCTGTCCATGTGTTTTGGACTTGCTTCTTGTATTTATTCAATTTTTTCCCCAATAATTTGGAGGAATCTCCAAAGAATTATTCATGGGGCCTAGGGGCCACTGCTATAATATTTGGCCTGACTATATGGGCCTCAAATGTTCAGATCTGGCAATATGGTGCTGCTGGGACTCAGTGGTTCGGGAAAACACTGGAACTACATTGGACAGTGATCCAGGAGTCACGTTGTATTATGTATTGAACTTAAGACTTCTACGTTCAAGACACATGTTCCAGCCCTTTGGACTATTTCCTACGCCTTGTTCCTCCCACTTCTCACTTTTATCCTGTGTACATGACAGTGAAAAGAGTTGATAATCATTCACTACTATTCAACTGTCTCTTTAACCTAGAAAAATGAGACAATTTTGAGTTTTGTAACCAGTGAATCTACATTTTACTCTCTTGAGGTGAGGGTTGCATTTTAGGAAGAAAATAGAGTTTCAATTTATAGGAAGCTGAGTTGCTCATGGGGAATTTTTAATAAGGGGGTCATTTTCAGGTTTTCCTTATCATCTAATAATGAAGGTAGCAGAGTACCATTATCAAGGACTTTTTTTTTTTTCGGTTTTTGGGTCACACCCGGCAGTGCTCAGGGGCTACTCCTGGCTCCATGCTCAGAAATTGCTCCTGGCAGGCACGGGGGACCATATGGGGCACTGGGATTCGAACCGATGACCTTTTGCATGAAAGGCAAACGCCTTACCTCCATGCTATCTCCCGGGCCCGAACTTTTTTTTAATGGATAGTAAAACTCACAAAGGGCAGTCTACTTTCTTAGCCCAGAATGTCTGCCCTGAAATGCAGGACTTTCAGCCTAAGACAAGGCACTATTGGACATATAAGCCAAATGGCCATGAGTAGAAAGAAATCTAAATATGTTTAATAAACTTGAATAGATGTATATATATACAGTTACACACTTAAATGTAAATAAATATTAAACATCTATCTTTTTCTCACCTAAAAGCCATTTGTAAACAAACTCCTTTATTTAAGAAGAAGATTCCCCCAAGGTTTGTGGGTCACTTTCTCTGATCTCATACAACACATCTAGAAAGAAATGAGCTTTCAGGAACAAGATATCTATAAGTAAAGGAACTTTAAAAAAGTGCCAGAGCTCAACTGTTAAAAGACAAGTATATGGGGCCGGGCGGTGGCGCTGGAGGTAAGGTGCCTGCCTTGCCTGCACTAGCCTAGGACGGACCGCGATTGCGTCACTGGATGTGGCCCAAAAACCAAAAAAAAAAAAAAAAAAAAAAAAAACCAAGTATACTTTTGGGAACAATTGGAGAGAGAGAAACCATGGTGAAAGGAAGGATCAGGTACTTGGATGTCTCCTGATATCCAGGATAGGTTGGGTGGGCACCTCCAATGTCCTCACTGTCTCCCAATCCTCATCCCCCAGATGGGGCTGTTCATCAGCTATGACAATGCCACGAAGCAGCTGGACACGGTTTATGACATCATCCCAGCTCTGGCGAAGGTGTTTCTGGAGAAGATTAGCTCATCTGGCTTTGACATGAGGAATACCTCAACCATCCACCGGTAGGTGCGCAGGCTCTGAGTGCACCCCATTTTCCTGGGGGTGAGCCAAGTGCCAGTATCTGCACTGTCTAATACAAGATAGAGGTTGCTGGTGCATGACTTTGAATGATTCTCATGTCTCTGTGCATGAGAGAAGCACTGCTCCCAAAAATCCCACGGGGACTCCTGAGGGACAGAAACCATAATTTCTGAGCTCCTACAGGGTGTACTTCTTCACTTCCCTGAGTCCAGAAACAGGGCATTTTTGGCCCTCCTAGAATTCAGCACCCCAAACCAAGCATACATATTCCAAGTGATAGAATTCATTATTGGAACTCATTGGTGGGTTCTTATATTTGTGAGCCCCTCATTATCTGGATTCTTAGGTGGGGATCCCTGGTAGAGAGCTTTAGTGTTTGTGACCTTCCCCCACACCCTCCAAGAATTACTACAAGGGTAGACAGGAACTGTGTCTGAGGTCCCCCAGAAAGGGTTAGACAGTTGGGGCAGTGAAAGCACTTGCCCCCAATTCTCCAGCCTGCCACATGATATCCTATCTCCCATCTGTTTTCTGCTGAGTCCCTGGTAATGCTCTCACAAAGAGCAGTAGGGCATCACGCCTCCCCAGCTCTTCTGCTCTTCCCCAACCATGGGGATGAACCCCTGTGTCCCTGTGTTGCACAGGGAAGGACCTCAAAGTCAAGGACATGGAGGCTGGAGCCAGACTCTCAGGTTCTTTTTTTTTTTGGTTTTTTGGGCCACACCCAGTGACACTCAGGGGTTACTCCTGGCTATGCGCTCAGAAGTTGCTCCTGGCTTGGGGGACCATATGGGAACCGGGGGATCGAACCACGGTCCGTCCAAGGCAGCACAGGGAAGGCAGGCACTTTACCTCCAGCGCCACCGCCCGGCCCCAAGACTCTCAGGTTCTGTCCTAATACTTGTACTAAGTTGTGTGACCATGGCCATGTCCTGTCTGTAAAATGGGGTAATAACTGAATGCCTCACTGTGGTGCCCATCAGGACCTAGCGTGCCCAATAGACAGCAAGAAACACTGGGGACTAGGAGCAGATCTGCCTTCTTGTGAACTCTAGGGGCTGCCTGGAAGATATTGGTAACAATATGATTACTTATATATGTTTTGGTTTTTGAGCCATACTTAGTGGTACTCAGGGCTTATTCCTGACTCCTGCACTCAGGAATCACTCCAGGAAGTGCTCAGGAAAATTATATGGAATGCCAAGGATTGAATTTAGTTTGGCTGCATGAAGGACAAGAGCACTACCCACAGAGCTCTCACTGAGCTCTAATCCCTACTACAACGTGATAATTAATATGTTTTTTACTGTCTCAACTGGACTTTTCTCATCAGACATCACAGGAGCCCTCTCAAGCCCTCTCTGCTCTCCTGTGGATGGGTGTGATGGTGTCAGTGTTTTTCTGAGGGGCAGGGCCAGCTGAGCAGAGAGGTGGGTCCCAGGGACCCACAGCGCTTCCATCAGGGCAGGGGTGCAGAGGAGCCCACTGGAAGTCTGCTGCCCAGACGGGTGCTCATACCCTTCTCATTTGGCGCTCACCAAGTTGCTTGGGCCTTCATTTGCGCCTTCACTCGGCACATGTATTAGGAGGTGTGAGAACAGATTGGTTCTGGGTCCAGGCTTGGAGCAACATGGACTCTCCAGACTCTCCAGTAGCTCAGGACATCATTGTACAACCACGACCCCCAGATGACTGGAGAGGGCCATTGTTGGAGCTCAAGGACTCCTAGAAGAACCTTGCTTCCAGCCTGCTTCTACTCTTCACCTTGGGCTTGTTCCTGAAGGGGCCTCGTGCCCTCCTTGTCCCTGGGTCGATGCGCTACTTGTCTGTTTCATCATTTGACGTGATTGAGATCAGCTGTGCAGCTGTGAATCCTGCACCCAAAGCTCTGTCTCTATGCAGATGCCATAGAGCCCTGGAGACTGTGGGGGAACTTTCTAGGGACCCGACCCACTTCTACCAGCTAGGAGGAGTCGGTGCCTTTGGATCTGAGATAGTCCCAGCCCCACTGTTACTGTGGCAGCTCACCCGAATGTTCTCAGCTCTCAGTTTGATCTCCTGGGAAATGAGTCTGTGGTGCCCCTACCAGCTAGGCTAGTGATGATCAAATGAAGGGTGCGGTACAGGGTCCCTAGTAGGATTGTGATCACTACCCGTTGGTTCTAGCTGCGGTGGAGTATGGGTGGTACCCCAGTTTTTCCTTCCCCTGCCAACCTTCCTTCCTCTCCCCCCTGCCCTCTCGCCCCCACAGGCTGGGGCTGCTTGTGTGTTTCTACGACGCCAGGGAGCTGCTGGATGCCGCCGTGGCCCAAGTCCTCCTTCATCAGATGATCAAGTGCAGCCGCCTGAGGGGCTTCCAGGCCAGCGTCCAGAAGGTGCAGACGGGTGGCCCAGACTCAGGCCCTACTGCAGGTTCACTAGCCCGAGAAAGCGGGAAATGCAGGAGGTGAATTAGCAGTGGGGCCTGTGAGAGCAGGGGGAATCGCAGATGCTCCGAGGAGAATAAATAAGGAGGAAAGAGCGACAGAACACAGGCTGAGAGATGGGCCTGTCCCCAGCACAGAAGGACAGGGGCGAGGTGACAGAGGAGTGTCAGGACAGACCGTGTGTGCCGCAAAATCCCATAGAACAGCTGCCTCAGGCTCGATGGTGCCAGGCAGCACCAGGCCTCTGAATCGCAGGTCAGCGAGGGGCTGGGAGCTGCAGTTCCAGCACCTTCCAGCAGATGACGGAAGTGTAGAGCAGTCAAGAGAGAAAAGCCTCCTCCCAGGGAGCTGTGAGATCTCCCCTTCTGACCGCTCCGTCCTCCGGCCCTAGGCTGTAGGTCTGGGTGGGGGATTTTGAAATGCCCTCTGGGGTGGAAGAGAGAGTACAGTGGGGTGGGCGCTTTCCTTGCACGCGGTGCTGCTGGGTTCTATCCTCCGCATCTCTTATGGTCCCCCAGGCATCACCAGGAGTGATTCCTGAGCGCAGAGCTAAGAGTAATCCTTGAGCACCACCGGGTGTGGCCCAATTCCCCCAAAGTCCCTCATATGGAGTTTAAGGACAGCACAAGGCATGAGGCATTATGCAGAGGCCTTGGGGTGGGTCCCTGAGACTGCAGAACCCAGTGCTTTCTGGGTGGGAGTCTTCTGGGCTCTGAGCACTGTGGGGCTGGACAGCCTAAGCACTGAACCATATGGCCGGTTGGCTGAGTGGTACCAAGGCACCATGGACACTGCTTGGGGTCCTCCCCCATCTTCCCTCCCTACTCCCACAAAAGAGACTCCACATTGTCCCAATTGCAGCCAGGGCTGGGAGCACTGGAACAGAGTGTCAAGGCTTCTGGGCCAAGGCTCAGACAAATGGGCAGATATAGGACCCACTCTTGCCCTATCTCTCTCTCTGTGTTTGTGTTTGTGTCTGTCTCTGTGTCTATGTCTGTGTCTGTCTGTCTGTCTGTCTGTCTGTCTCTGTCTCTCTCTCTCTCTCTCTCTCTCTCACTTGCTTTTGGATTTTGGGACATACTAAGCAATTTTCAGATTACTCCTGGCTGTGTACTCAGAAATCACTCCTAGTGGTTCTCAGGGGACTATATGCAAGGCATATATGCCCATTGTGCTCTCCATTCTTCCTCTCTCTTCTTCCTATGAATTCTCAGTTCTGCCTCTTACTTTATTGGAATTTCCTCAGTGGCAAAAGGAATAATACCCAGCATTATTTAGTCAGTGCTATAAGTATAAAAATTCACATCAGAGAACATACCTTTATATGAAATATTATTAAAGAACATCTTGTGGGCCAGAGCAATAGCACAGGGGATAGGGTGTTTGCCAGAGCAATAGCACAGGGGATAGGGTGTTTGCCTTGCACATGGTCAACCTGGGTACAATCGCCAGCATCCTATGTGGTCTCCAGAGCCTGCCAGGAAGAATCTCTGATTGAAGAGCCAAGAGTAATACCTGAGCACCGCTGGGTGTGACCCCTCCAAAGAAAGGACATCATGATCCTCCCATCAGTAACTGCTGTGGGTTTCTCTCAAAATCCTAGTGACACAGGACACCTGGCATAGTGGCCAGGAGTTGGTCAATGCAGAGCTTTGCTATTCCAGAACAATCCTTCTCACATCAACTCAAGCAAAAATAAGAAAACAACTGAAATTTAAGATCACAGAGAAATCTGTAATTGCCTTGACAAAAAAAGAAGTTAGAGACAAGTGAAAAATGGAATCTTTTAGTCAGCAGTTCTGGAAGTAGGGTTGGGTCACCCCACCCCTATGCTTGTTAAAGTACTGATCACTGCACCCCCATCCCAGAGTCCCAGAATCCCTGATTTATGATTGAGCTTCTTAAACCATGGGGGTCACAATCGCAGAACTAGAACGAACTAGAACGTGAAAATTTGGCCCCAACAATTTCTGAGCAAACCACGGGCAAAAAAAATGAGTTAAAAACTCACCGTGTATTTCTGGCCGCTGATCTTGTCCCATTTCCTTGTTGTAAAAGGGAATGGTGAGTCGTAGAAGTTGAAGAAGCTGTCTTTGCGGTTCTCTTGGCGGGGCAGGGGTATATAAGATGAGCTTGGGGAAGGGGCTCAGCTTGCACCCCTATAGCTGACTTTAGAACTTCCAAGCGCAGGTTCAGTGACTTCTTTTACTTAGCTCTGCTGCCCTCCTGTGGCCTATCCAGCATTGCCTGGAGCTCTTGAGAGCGCTACCCTGAAGTTTGGGGCGCTACCTCCCTCCCTCCCTTCCTCCTTCCCTCCCTCCCTTCCCTCCTCCC
>PVKC010027392.1:0-15776 GCA_004027635.1 Crocidura indochinensis | reverse complement strand
CTGATCTATTATCTCTCCCTATTTAACCCTCTTTACCCTCAGTTCTTCATTCCTTAGGAACCAAGAATGTTCCCCCTGCCCCAGTTAGCTGCCACCCAGCTCACAAGCAAATGGATACCCTCTCGGTCCCACATCTCTCACCCGTTCCCCCTGCCCCAGTTAGCTGCCACCCAGCTCACAAGCAAATGGATACCCTCTCGGTCCCACATCTCTCACCCTGGCAAGAAGTTGCATCCACCACTTCTGCTGACTCACTCTAAGTGGTTCTTTTTCTCCCATCCCACCCCTTAATGTTTACTATTGCTTGCTACCAGATTTAGCTTCAGAGGGACCCCCAGCTTGAGAACACTACCTGATTCTCTTACTGCTGCAAACCATTATTCAGACTCAATAAGGCTATGATATGGGATGAAAATGTACTCTGGATCTTATCCCCCTCACCCCAAGACTATCTCAAAAGACTTAATGAGGATATCTATATTTTCTTTATATGTTTATTTCCTTAATAGTTATAACTTTTAGTGTGTTTATTTACAAATGTAGAAGTAGCCTCTTTCACCCCCCTGTTTTTGTTTTCATTTTTGTTTTCTCTAAGGATACCCACGCTTTTCTTCAAAGACGTGGATCAAACACTCCTGACATTCACCTGGAATAATAAACACCCAAAAATAGCTAAAGCAGTCCTAAGGAAAAAGAAGATGAGAGCATCAATTTCTCCAAGTTTAAATTGTACTACAAAGCAATGGTCATTAAAACAGCATGGTATTGTAATAGACAGACACTCAGATCAATAGAATAGACTTGAGTATTTAGAGAATGTTCCCCAGACATACAATCAATTAATCTTTGATAAAGGGCAAGAAATACAAATGGAACAAGGAAAGCTTCTTCAACAAATGTTGGGAGAACTGGTCAGCCACATGTAAAAAAAACACACTCAGACCTCAATCTAAGACCATGCACAAAAGCTAAATCTAAATAGATTTAAGTCCTTGATATAAGACCCAGAATCATAAGATATATAGATATAAGATAATCATAAGATATATAAGATATATAGTTAGGTAAAATCCTCCATGAAATTGAGACTAAAGGCATATCCAAGGAGGAAACATCACTGTTTAAACAAGTGGAAGCATAGAGAAACACATGGGACTATATTAAAATGAGAAACTTTTGCACTTCAAAGTAAATATTGACTAGAATACAAAGACCACCACACAATGGAAGAAACCATTCACCCAATACCCATCAGGTAAGGGGCTAATATCTAAGATATATAAGGTACTGACAGAACTTAACAAGAAAAAATTCTAACTCCATCAAAAAAATTGTTACAGACACTTCCTCAAAGAAGAAATACATGGATCCAGAGAGATAACAAAAGAGTAGGGCATTTGCCTTACATGCAGCTGATTCAAGACAGACCGTGGTTCAAATCCCAGCATCCCATATGGTCCCCCAAGAATGCGGTTTCTGAACAATTTCTGAGAACAGAGCCAGGAATAACCACTGAGCACTGACAGGTGTGACCCAAGAACAAAAAAAAAAAGAAGAAATACAGATGTCCAAAAAGCACATGAAAAAATGCTCCACATCATTAATCATAATGGAGATGCAAATCAAAACAACAATGAGATATCATCTCACAAACCAGAGACTGGCAGACATCACACACACACCACACACACACACACACACACACACACACACACACACACACACACACACACACCAAAAAACAACAACAACAACAACAATCAGTGCTGGCAGGGAATTGGGGAGAAAGGAACTATTAACTATCATTCATGGCATGGCTGGTGGGAATGTTGTCTAGTCCAGCCTTTCTGGAAAACAACATGGAAATTCCTCAAAAAACTGCACATTAAGCTCCCTTATGATCCAGCTATATCACTCTTAGTGACATTCGCTAGGAACAAAAAAAAAAAAACACAATACAAAAAATGTCTTCTACATGCTTATGTTCATTGAAACACTACAATCTCAGAATATTGAAACAACACAGATGCCTAACAACAGGTGACTGGCTAACACTCACTCACCTATGTCCACACTAGAATCCTATGCAGCTGTCAGGAAAAATGCAATTTTCCTATACCTGGATGGAAAAAGTGAAGTAAGTGAGTGAAGTAAGTCATTGGAGAGAGATAGACACAAAATAGTCTCACTCATCTGTGGAATTTAAGAAAAATGAAAGATACTGGTAATAATACCCAGAGAAAATAGAGATGATAGTTGGAAGTACTAGCCGATTATTTGAAGCTTACCAAAAAGATTGGTGAGTGCAATTAGAGAAATAACTAAAATATGCTAAAAATTATCATGACAATGGTAGTGAATGAGAAATTGAATGTCTCAAAAATAGGCAGGGTTTAAAGAGGAGGGGGATGGTGGGCATTGGTTGCAGGAAGGTTGAATTAGAGAAGGGGGTATACTTTTTTTGACTGAAACTGAACTACAAACATGATTGTAATCATGGTGCTTAAATAAAGAAATTATTAAAAAGAACTAATTACAAAAGATAAACAATTAATCTATAAAAGCCAATCTATAATCTATAAATCTATAAAGCACCTACAAAGCTCAGCAACCAAAAATCTAATAACCCCATTAAAGGGAGAAAAGAGATGGGGAGACTTTTCCATGAAGAAGATATATGGATGGACAATGAGTGTATGAAAAATGTTGGGCCCGGAGACATAGCACAGTGGCGTTTGCCTTGCAAGCAGCCTATCCAGGACCAAAGGTGGTTGGTTCGAATCCCGGTGTCCCATATGGTCTCCTGTGCCTGCCAGGAGCTATTTCTGAGCAGACAGCCAGGAGTAACCCCTGAGCACTGCCGGGCGTGGCCCCAAATCCAAAAAAAGAATGTTATTACTTTATATCAGGGAAATACAAATTAAAACAACAATGATATATCAATCACACCACTTATACTGATACATGTGCATAGATATATTAAACAACAACTATTGACAGGGTGTGGTGAAACAGGAACCATTATTTACTGTTGGTGGGATAGTCACCTGGTTTAACCTTTATGAAAATAAGATGATTTCTCAAAAAAATAAGAAAAGAGCTCCTATTTGATGTAGCTAGCCCACTGTTAGAAATCTCATTCCCAAAAAGAAAAACATTATAGAGAAGATAAATGCACACCTATTCCACTCATTTTTGTCAGGCTCTTGGGTTGCTTCCAGATTCTAGCTATTGTTGGGGCTGGAAAGATAGCATGGAGACAAGGCATTTGCCTTTCAAGCAGAAGGACGGTGGTTCAAATCCCGGCATCCCATATGGTCCTCCGAGTTCACCAAGAGCGATTTCTGAGCATAGAGCCAGGAGTAACCCCTGAGTGCTGCAGGGTGTGACCCAAAGAACAAAACAAACAAAAACAAAAACAGATTCTGGCTAATGTAAATAGTACTGTGATAAACATGGAAGTGCAGAGAACATTTTTTACTGTGTTTTTGTGTTCATAAGATATATCCCTAGGATCGGTATTGCTGGATTACATGGGTGCTCAATTTCTCAGTTTCCTCAATTTTGAAGAATATACATATTATTTTCCAAAAAGACTTGACTAGCCAGCATTCTCACCAGCATTGAATGAGAGTTCCTTTCTTTCCACATCCACACCAGCACTAATTGATTATTCTTGTTCTTTGTGATGTACGCCAACTGGTAGGACATGATACCTCATTATTGCTTTTATTTGAAGCTCCCTGATGGTTAGTGTTGTGGAGCAGTTTTTCATGTCTTTTGGCCACCTGCATTTCTTCTTTGAGAAAAATGTCTGTTCATTTCTTCTCTCCTTTTTTGCATGGGCTTAGTTTTCTTTTTTCTTGTTAAGTTCTACCAATGCCTTGTATACCTTGGATATTAAGTCTTTATCAGATGGATATTGGGTGAATATTTTCTGTCATTCCAGGCATGGTGTTTGTATCCTGGTCATCATTTTGTTTGAGGTGCAGAAGCTTCTTAATTTAATGTAGTTCAATTTTTTAATCTTTGCTCTAGTTTGCTTTTTCAGTGTTGTTTCACTCTTGAAGATGTCATGGAATGTTCTGCCTATATTTTTCTCTATGTACCTTATGGATTTCATTTCTGATATCGATGTCGTTAATATATTTTGATTTGACTTTTGTGCATAGTGTTAAAAAAAGGTCTGAGTTCACTTTCTGCATTTATTTTACTAGTTTTCCCAAACAACTCAAGTGCCTGGCAAACTCTGAAGGAGGAGAGTGGGTCAAACTCCTGCCCTGCAGAAGCCACATCTACTGCATTCATCACTCATAATCGCCACTATGCCTACGGCCCTGCTTCACTACTCTTCTAATGATTTTCTGCAAAGACACCAATCTGATCAAACTCAAGGTATGCTAGTATTTAGGCTGATATTACTAGGGTTTTTTTAGGAATGAGTGCAGGCACCCACTTTCTCATTCTGCTGCTTCCATGAGACCTGGAAATTGAGAACATGCCTACAAAAGCCACAGTATCAGTAATAGTGCTCTGAATTCCAAGACTATGTCATTTGTTTGATGTTGTCGTCCTCATAGAAACGCATCAAATTACAATGTGGAGCTGAGGTCACTTAATGTTTGTAAACAAATGAAATAAATGGTCAGCTAGCGGCAAGAACTTACCAAATCTTCTGTCAATGCTTTTTTTTTTTTTTTTTTTGTGGTTTTTGGGTCACACCCGGCAGTGCTTAGGGGTTACTCCTGGCTCCATGCTCAGAAATTGCTCCTGGCAGGCACGGGGGACCATATGGGGTGCCGGGATTCGAACCAATGACCTTTTGCATGAAAGGCAAACGCCTTACCTCCATGCTATCTCCCGGGCCCCTTCTGTCAATGCTTTAATAATCTCATTGGATATATATTGATTTTCATAAATTTGCTTGTTACTGTACTTCCTTTTTAAATTTTTTATTTAATTTTTATTCTTTTTAAAATAAGTTTACTCTCACTTATCTGGAAACAAATATATTATGGTTTTTTTGGGGGGAGGGGCACACTGGTAATGCTCAGGGGTTACTCCTGGCCATGTGCTCAGAAATCGTTCCTGGCTTGGGGGACCACATGGGATGCTGGGGGATCGAACGAAGGTCCATCCTGGGTCAGTCACGTGCAAGGCAGACGCCCTACCGCTGCACCATCGCTCCAGCCCCACATTCTTTAAGTAAAAGAACTATAAACCATGTTGTTAATAGAAGAAAGCATATATTCTAGAAATTAGGAAAATGTATTTGCAAATACTCTAATTGAAAGGATTCTATGTTTAATGTAATATATATCTAATTCAATTTTAATTAGAAATTAGGTTTAAGAATTCAAAATTCTGAAAATTCTATAAAATTTAAATGAATAAAAATGAGGGAAAACATATTCTTAGTGTAAAGACTGTGTTTTTAGTGATGAAGAAACAATCAAGTTAAATGTTAATAGAAAATAAGCATATTTAAATGGTTATCTGTGGAATAGGCGAAGGAAAGTGAAAAGACGACTGTCATACAATTGGCAAAATATTGTTATCAATTAGAAAAAGTTATAAATTTAGGTAAAGAATCTTAAAAACTCAATGAAATTTTAGTACAGTAGATATCATAAGAGTGGTTAAAATTAAAGAATTACCTATCAAGTATTATTGAGACGGATCAACTGATTCATTCGCTCCTCCCCTTCTTGTGGACAATGTAAACAGTTTGACAGCTTAAAAGTCAAAAATTGGGCCAGAGCAATAGCACAGTAGTAAGGCGTTTGTCTTGCACTCGGCCAACACAGAACAGATCCCAGTTTGAATCTCATATGGTCCCTCGAGCCTGCCAGGAGTGACTTCTGACTGCAGAGCCAGGAAAAACTCCTGAACACTGTCAGGTGTGATGCCCCCCCCCCCAAAGAAAGGTCAAAAGTTACCTAGCACAGGAAGAAAAAAAGTTACCTAGTGACCCAGTCATTCAAAATACAGAAAACATAGATCAACATAGGTTAATATTCTTGGGATTTAACCAAAGAAAATGAAAGCACTTGTATTTACATAGCTATTTACATGAATATAAATGCAGTTTTATTTGTAATAGCCCCAAAAGTAAAAATATAAATAAAGAAATTGTGGTATATGTAGAAGCATGAAATAATATTCAGCATAGTAAAGAAAATAAGTTTTTGATATGACAAAATACAGATGGAGTTTAAAACAATGACATTGAATGTACACTATAATACATTTTAATAAAAATCATTGAATTAAAACTCATCCCTAATATCAGAAATTGATCAATGATTGGAATATAAGAATGGGATGAGTAAGAAAAAAGAATCATCAATAGTCAGGAAAAAAATTTGGCGGCTGGTAGGTGTTTATTATTCTACTTGAGATAGAGTTTACAAGTTCATATCTATATCATTTAAGTATTCATACCTCAATAACGCTGTTAAAAATTAATCCAAGATGTTGCTACTTGAGGAAGGCAGAGGGAACCTCATAATACTCAAAATAGGGGCCAGAGAGATAGTATGGAGATAAGGTGTTTGCCTTGTATGCAGAAAGACAGTGGTTTGAATCCCGGCATCCCATATGGTTCCCTGAACCTGCCAGGAGCAATTTCTGAATGTATAGCCAGGATTAACCCCTGAGCGCTGCCAGATGTGACCCAAAAATAAATAAATAAATAAATAAATAAATAAATAAATAAATAAATAAATAAATAAATAAATACTCAAAATACTCAGGGCACCCAGTGTTCACTCCTGGCAATGTTTGCCAATTGTGCTACTGGTTCAATGCTAGGATCTGAGGGTATGTACTGCTGCTCTGGTCCTGTGGTACCCAGAAAACCCAAGCTACCTCTAGTGGTGCCCATGGTCCTCCAGGGACACATGTTGCCATCTTCAAGAAGCAAGCTAGGACTGTGTATATGCATGGGTCTGACAAATGCAAGGCATTACCCTCCAACTCCTGTACTAAATCCACAATCCAGATCCATACTTCACAACATTAGGATTAATTTCAATTAGAATTAAAAATTGAAACACAAGGGGCTAGAGTAGTGGAGCAAGCGGTAAGGCATCTGCCTTGTCTGCACTAGCTAGGCTGGACCATGGTTTGATTCCCCTGGCCTCCCATACGGTCCCCCAAGCCAGAAGCGATTTATTTTTTCTCTTTTTCTTTTTACCCCAACCCTGCCAGAAGCAATTTCTGAGCGCATAGCCAGGAGTGGCCCACTGAGCATCCCCGGGTGTGGCCCCAAAATATTGAATTTCAAAAATTTCCAAGACTATCTGATTTCTCTAGAATCAATTCAAAGTAAGCTGTGTCCTTGCTACTATAATATGTGTAAAAATATGTTAAACACAAAATAGACAGGCTTATTCTTCCAACAGATATAGTTGTTCTCACTATTTACAGAAGAGAAATGTAAGCTGCATGAAAAACAAAACTGACATAATTATCACAAAGTGGGTATCCAAGTGAGACATATGCTCTTGGTATTGAGAGAATCTATGAAGGTCAGTTGCAAGTGATGATTCTAAAAGCACTTTTCAAATTTGTGCCATCATTGAAAAAAGAGGCACTCTGAATTTGCCAACAAAATATCTCTCCAATGTTGATTCTTAACTGTGATCAGTCAGAAAGTGATCTACACAAAGAATGTTGAGTTTTCAGCAATCAGAGCTGTAAGAAGTCAAATGCTTTTTTGTTGACCTATGTTGTGGGTGGGTTTCTACAGACTCTATTAGGCCTGTATTTTGCGAGCTCTGCTCATGTATTTCCTCTGAAAGTTTTAGAAGTAGGTAGGGACTGAAACTATGATAGATTCATGTGACTCTAGGTGTGATGAAAGAGATACAAGAAAAAAATCATCAAGCTTTGGACTTTTGGAGACTTTGGGGTCTTCAGAGAAAAAAACTCTTTTATTTATACTTTGTGTTACTTATATCTTGCTATTACTTTTTGAAATAACATGCCATAAGCCCCCCATTCTAACATGTTTTTCTACAACAAAATCAGGCAGTGTTTGCTTGGGGTTTTAGGAATACAAAGAGGTTTTTCTTTGAACAGAAGTTATATGAAATTACTTGGAAATTATTGACAGATATATGCATAGCTAGTTTGCTGAAACCTCTCTGGCTTGAAACTGCGATAGGAGCAGGGACCCTGGAAATGAGTTTTTGGGAAGTCATAAAACCAAGATGAAGAAGTTACTTTGTCAGTTGTGCTAAAGTAGTGAAAAAGCACTACAGCCCTCACTTTCTAAACACATTGTGGAACTGAGAACTGATAAAACTCTTACCAGTGCCAGACTGGCCAGAGAAGGCTGGACTCTCCAGAGAGAAGATCCAGCAGTACAAAGGATTGTGATAAGAACATGAAGGTGGACACCAAAAGCTCCAACATCTTCCACTTGACAATGCTATATAAAATGACTCTTACCAATGTAGATATGGTTGATATGGTCCCTAATGTGGCCAGTTTGGTATAAAACCAACTGCAAAGGCAAAAGGGCCACTTCTCCATCTTGGAGATGTCCCATATTTCATGAAAGCCATAACCTTTCAGCTCTCCCCTCTAAAGATACCTGTGTCTTCTTGAATGTGTTTCTTCTTTTTGTCATCCTGTCTCTTCCTCCTCCTCCTTCTTCTTTGCCTCCACCATCCCTGCTTCTGCCTTTTCCTCTTTCTCCTTCTCCCCTCCTTCTTCCTCTTTATTTCTCTTCTTTCTCTTTTCTTAGTTTTCTTTTCCTCTTCCTCATTCACTTTTCCCTCCTTCCCCCTCTTCCTCCTCTTCTTTTTCTTCTTTTTGTTCCTTCTCTTCATCCTCTCTCCCCACTCCCTCCCCACATAATCTCTAAAATTTTATTTTACTATTAGTTCTCCATCTGAAATTCTTTTCTGTGAGGAAAGGCTATGAACCTGGAAAGCATAGATAAAACTAGGGATGAATTTCCTTTCCCTTTCTCCAGCCTGGGGAACCAGGTATAATAATTTTTCATGCAGGACAGAATAAGTGGAACCCAGGTAAGGGTTGGTGAAGTTAGTGAGACCTCAGATCTGCATCTATACTGTATACCTCACATGTATTCAGAGAAGTCTCTGATAGTCTAGGTTTTCAGGTACTTTCCCAAGACAGGCATGTAGAGAAGAAAGTGGTAGAAGCCCTTCTCAATGCTATAAAAACTTTTTTCCACATTTCACATAGTCTCCCACAATAAAATCATAACAACTATGATTGAAGAGGACTTAAATTATCAAAGATATCTATGGGCTCAGTAAAATTAAGAGTCCAGAAATGGGTCTCTGAAAGCTTGATTCAGAATCTGACACTTGCTCCTAAGGCCTTTCCTTCTTTTATATATTAGGGCTTCTTTATGCTTCATCGTTGGCTCAATTCTTTTTTTTGTTTTTGTTTTTTTTTTTTGGGTCACACCCGGCAGTGCTCAGGGGTTACTCCTGGCTCCATGCTCAGAAATTGCTCCTGGCAGGCACAGGGGACCATATGGAGCACCGGGATTCGAACCGATGACCTTTTGCATGAAAGGCAAACGCTTTTACCTCTATGCTATCTCCCGGGCCCTTAAGATTTTTTTTTTTTTTTTGGCTCAATTCTTAAAAGCTCTAGCTGACCACTACCAGATTTTAAAGTAATAGGCAACTGTACACATCCAACAACAAAGAGGGATTTTGTTACCAGTTCCCTAAAAGTATACTGAGAGCAATGCATGTGCCACCTGGGTTTTATGAACCCATCTTCCACCATAAAGATATCTCTATCCTGAGAGATAAAATGCACACTTAACTTAACCTCTAGGCCAAAGGTCAATCAAGGGTGGGGGGAAAAGTTAAATTTACCAAAAAACATGTGTTAAAGATAATAATAAGACTGTTATAAGAGGGGATGGCATGGAGGGTAGAGAAGATGGAGAACTTCCAACAGAAGAAGTATTCTCACCTGGGATCAGAATATGAAGAACATTGAGTGCCTGCTGAGGAAATAAGACCTTTCTAAGTGGCAGGCTAGACATGGCATAAGGACAATAGTGGTTGGTCTTGGCATTCTGGAAATGGTGAAGGTATAACAGCTTAATATAAATTCATAAATATTAACATGATTATAAACATGTTATATGAAGTATAGTAAAAATTTTTAAGAAATCTTCACTTTAAACATGAGGAAATAAATTGTTAAAAACAAATTTGTGGGGCCCGGGAGATAGCATGGAGGGAAGGCGTTTGCCTTTCATGCAAGAGGTCATCGGTTCGAATCCCGGTGTCCCATATGGTCCCCCGTGCCTGTCAGGAGCAATTTCTGAGCATGGAGCCAGGAGTAACCCCTGAGCACTGCTGGGTGTGACCCAAAAACCAAAAAAAAACAAAACAAAAAAAAAAAAAACCAACAAATTTGTAACATAAGTCAGGTGGATTTAATAGTGTCTTTTGTTTGCTTGTTTGTTTTTTGTTTTTGGGCCACACCTGGCACTGCTCAGGGGTTACTCCTGGCTATCTGCTCAGAAATAGCTCCTGGCAGGCACGGGGAACCATATGGGACACCGGGATTCAAACCAACAACCTTAGGTCCTGGATCGGTTGCTTGCAAGGCAAACACCGCTGTGCTATCTTCTCCAGGCCCTAATAGTGTCAAAGAATCCTTTTTAAAAGCCCAAATCATGATGCTCATAAATATAGTATGTGTGTACATCAAAATTTTTATTCAATTTATTAATTAAGGTATGCCTAGTCAAAATGGTCAAGCTGGTTTAAAGAGTTGGTTTGAAGGGATCATGGTTTATTGAGCTAAGGGAGTGATCATGCCACACTAATATCAAACTCAGTAATGTATTTGCTATAATAAAGTCATACTTTTAGAGGTTGCTTTCCTACCTAAGAGAAATAACATGCATTACTACCAGACAGGACAAAAATATATAAGGTGATATTTTTTATTTATTTATTTATTTATTTTTTGGTTTTTGGGTCACACCCGGCAGTGCTCAGGGGTTACTCCTGGCTCCATGCTCAGAAATTGCTCCTCGCAGGCACGGGGGACCATATGGGGTACCGGGATTCGAACTGATGACCTTTTGCATGAAAGGCAGACGCCTTACCTCCATGCTATCTCCTGGGCCCCATAAGGTGATATTTAACAACACAATGTCTGAGTCTTTAGTTCAGAGTAACAGAAAGCAAAATAGGATTATAGTTTATAGACACAAATAATTCAATGATCCTTAATTATATCCCAGAATATCTCCATATGATATTAAAAAAGATAGTCAAGAAGTAGGGGAGATAAAACTCATAGAGATGAGTGCATGTACACATAAGATATTGAATTCAAGTTTTGTCTCAGGGTCTATATTGCTCTGCTGCTCAGTGTGGCTTCGGAGGCCCCCAGTACTGCTTGCATATGCTGAGTCTTTCACTGTTAGATCTTTTCAATGCACACCACTGACTCCAATCCCCACCAAATAAAAAAGGTCATCATCTTCTGGGCCTTATCTCTCATATGGGATATTTTTCTCAATATGAAACAATTTAAGACTTTAGATTAAAATGTCATAGTTTCAGCATGTCAGTAATTACAGTAATTGTAATCATCTTTAAGGTAGTTAAAGGAAACTTTAGGGCATCTGCTCAAGGGAACAGGGACTGTTTGATTGATTCCTAAAATGGGAGGTAATTGAATTTAGATACTCTATTAGACTGAAAGGTCATGAGCTTCCATCAGATTAGAAAAAAGTCAAGTGAGTGAAGTCAGCAGAAATGAGAAAGCTCAGGGGCTGCCTGCATCAAAAAACGAATTTTACCAGATGATTCTTTTTAAAGGAACAGAAGGAGAAACAGACCTATTTCAACACTGCTGCCAAGGAGACATCATTCTAGAATTATCTCAGACTTCTCATTCCATGAAGTGTTTGGTTTAAAGGAAAGTGTTTTATACATTCAATTTTTAAGTATATAAAGGTAAGCTAAGTTTCCACTCATATTTTCTGATAGCAGACTGGCTTAGAAAACTAGACCATTTGGTGTTTAAAATTGGAAATATTTAAAATAAACACGTGGCATCCTGTCTGACTGCTGTGATATGTTAAATTATTTTTAGGTGTAAAACATTCATGTTTAAGATGAATTTTATAGAAATTACTTAACAGTTTTTCATTAAAATATGGTAATAAGTATTAAAAAGTTATCATTTATATTTACAAAGGGGATAGTGTTTTTTTTCTCCCATTTGCTAGTGAGATAATCCTGAAAGGAGCAGTGTTGCACATCAGTTAAGAGGGAATTTTCATATCACTCTGGAATTCCACATCTGGGCAGCCACTACAAGGGCACCAAAACTCTATTCAGAAAAGATATTTGCACTTTTGTCTTCATTTACAATAGCCCAAATCTGGAAACAACTTAAATGTTCAAGATCAGATGTCTGGATAAACAAACTATGGTACATAAACACAAAGGAGTATTACTCTTATAATAAAAAAAATTGTTGCCATGTGAATGGAGCTGGAGAGAACCATGTTTAGTAAAGTTTGTCAGAAGGAGAGGGACAGACTAATATCTCATATATAAAATAAAAAATTAAAATAAAGGATAGCAAATGCCCAAAGGTAACAGAAACTGAGAATTTATCTTTAACAGGAAGCTTACTACAGGGGTAGGTTGGGACTGAAGAACTCTGGGACAATGTGAAGGGAAGTAGACACTGGGGAGGAGAGGATAGTGCTGGAATAATTCATGTATGAAACCCTATTATTAGTTTATAAGCCATGGTACCCAAAATTAAAAAAAAACTAGAAAGAGAGAATATTTGTTTGTTTTGTTTTCAGGTCACAACCAGGATGCTCAGAGTTTATTCCTGTTTCTGCATTCAGGGATCATTCCTGGTGGGCTCAGGGTCTATATGGCATGTCAGGTTTCAAACCAGGGTTTGCAACATACATGGAAAGTACCCTGCCCACCTTATTATATCTCTGGCCCTTTTTTTGGTTTTTGATTTTGCTTTTAAAAGATGGAATGTTTGAAGGAGGAATAAACACCTCAAGTGCCAAGAGTATGGATTCCCAAGGCACCCAGCTGTAGACTTTTGTAGTTTTCTGGTTGTTGGTCTGAATTATGAGATTGGTATTTTGCTTTTTTGCTTCTTTGTTTTATTTATTTGTTTGGGCCACCCCTGGGGCACTGGGGGCAATGCTCACAATCTACACCTGGCTTTGCACTCAGGAATTCTGGTGGTTCTCAGGGGACCTGAACTTGCAGGTCATCTGTCTGCAAGGCAGCCCTACTGGCACCTTTGTCCTCTAAGGCAATGATCACCAAAGTTTATTTTAACATAAGAATAGCATTCAGATCAAGGGAAATATATGTTTTGTGGCTCTGCATCTGGAGTTGCAATTCTGAACACCACCCTGGAGAAGTCAACCCAGGTCAAAGAATCATGCATGGGGAACTTTCAGAGACACCAGCAACAAAGGGGAGTGGTGGTGGTTTTTGGTGGTGGTGCTGGTGGAGAGAGATTACAAGGGATGCTGAGAAAACTAAGCTAATGAGAATCTAAGTCTTGGAAATCTTGGAAGATTCTCATAATAGCCAGTGACCAGTTTTATTTCCTCCATAATAAGAATAGAATGTTCAGGCATTAAGAGAAAGTTTACAATAGCAAAAATGTATCCGTTGGTATGTTTTATCTGCAAATAAACATAAAGCAGGAGGCTAGAGTGATATGACAGCAAATAGGGCCTTTGAATTCCATATAACTGACCCGGGTTCGATCTCTGGAAGCCCCAAAGGTCCCCCAAGACTGCCAGGAGTAATTTCTGAGCACAGAGTTAGGAGTAATCCCTGAGAGCTGCCAGGTGTGGCCCCAAGCAAACACTAGCAAAAATAAAGCAATAATCCAATTAAAAGGTTCTCCCCCCCCCACAAGCACAATGAGAAAGAAAATACACATTTTTCAAGTATTTTGCTTTTATGAATGTTTTATTTGTTTATATTTACTTGCCTTATTGGATATTCTGAAATTATTTTGTGTTTTGGGGCCACACCCAGTAGTGTTCAGGGGTTACTCCCGACTCTGCACTCAGGAGTCATTCCTGGTGGTACTCAGAGGACCATATGGGATGCTGGGGATCTAACTGGGGACCGTCTAGGCTATGCTATCACTCTGGCCCCTGGAGCCTTCAGGTATTTTTTTCCAGGTTTTTTTTTTTTTATGGTTTTTGGGTCACACCCGGCAGTGCTCAGGGGTTACTCCTGGCTCCATGCTCAGAAATTGCTCCTGGCAGGCACGGGGGGACCATATGGGGCACCGGGATTCGAACCGATGACCTTTTGCATGAAAGGCAAACACCTTACCTCCATGCTATCTCCCGGGCCCCTCCAGGTATTTTTTTGTGGTTTTCCTGTTGGGCCACACCAGGTTCTTGGCAGGCAAGGGTACCATATATGATGCTAGGAATTGAACCTTGGTCAACCACATGCAAGGCAAACGCTCAATCCACTGTAAATCGTTCCAGCCCCATACTCTTAAATTCTTAAATGGTGGAAGGCAGAGCAATGGCATAGCGATAGGGCATTTGCCTTGTACACGGCCAACCCCAGAGGGACCCTGACCCTGGTTCAATTCCCAGCATCCCATATGGACTACCAAGCCTGTCAGAAATAATAACTTCATTGCTCACTTCAGTAAGCCTCTCTTCAGATTGTTTATAATCTGGTTGTAGTCTGGATAAACTACAATCAGATATATAAGACCAGGTACCTACTAAAATAAACTTCCTGGTTGCCATACAGGCCTACTCAAATACAGGTCACAATTCTTACCCAGCACTTGAGAGCACCAAAGGTAATGAGTAGAACAAGGGCCACTATATAATATTAAATAAAAGTTCTGAAAAATCTATTTATGTTAAGTAGTCAGGAGATAGACAAATCAAAAAAATCTCATTTTTTCCTCTCTACTTTTTGAAGTATAATGCATATATTATGTAGGTTTCAGGTGTGCATCATTGAAAACTCAATGTTATGTACCCTTTCATAAAATTTTTGTATTGTGACACTAACCTTACATGTGAGCCTTTTGATTTATTGTAGTTAGGAGAGAGGTAAAGGAGTTAAAGTTAACTATTAGTTCTGGCTCAAAAATGTTAGTTTGTTGACTTAACCAGTATATTCAGTTATTGCTCAGTCTTCTCCGTTACCCTCTCAAACAAGTTAATGTGTTTTCTTTTATATGGCATTTTAATATATGTGGAGCAGAAGGTTAACTCTTGTGTCCATCAGGTTGACAGTTGAGGCATTCTCTAACTTCTCTGTAGCCTCAGGAGTGTACCTGCTTATTTGTAAGTTGCCTGAATATATATGCCTTTTACTTCTGGGTGGGGGTGTCAATTTAGTTACAATCCTGTTCTAACATGGCATCATGCTTCCCTTCCTGCCAGGAACGATCCCTAAGTGTTACATGCTGAGCACTGCTGGATATGGCCCCTAGACCAAAATTAAAAACCCCATTGTTATGAGGCAATGTAACAATTGCAATTTTATAAATCAGTATCATTCAATTTATAGTATTGAACAACCACCTACTCATTAAACTTTTTCTTTTATGGGGAGAATGATATAGCTGGTGCTGCTCAGATACTAATCCCACTTTTATGTACAGGGCATCAAGTGGTATTGGGGATCAGGGATCAAACCTGGGCCACCTGCATACAAAACATGTATTCGGCCTTATTTGTTTGTTTTGGGGCCATATCC
>PVKC010027391.1:0-15772 GCA_004027635.1 Crocidura indochinensis | reverse complement strand
ACCGTATGAGATGTGGGGAATAATAGAACCACTGTCACATGCAAGACTATCTTTCTGGCCCCAGGGAAAAGTTTCTGAATCTATTCATTTCTGCAATGCAATTATTTGTCTTTATAATAGCACTGTGTGCTATTATCTTTACAGGTTAATTCCAAGCAAACCTGTCATGTGGAAACTCAGACTGATAAATCAGAAATAGCTAGATGATTTTTTTCTGTATATATGAGTCATACTCTCTAGAAATGAATGACCATCAGATTCCATTAAATAGCTAGTATGCACAATGACTCCAAAATAGAATCTGTTTTTCAAACAAAAAATAGTAAGGTTTCATATGAAGAACAGTATGTAATGGAGTTGTGAAATGTTGCATTCTTTTTCACTTCAATGATTACTTTAATGTAAGTTTTGAAAACAGGCTGAAATTTTCATCTACATTTAACTTGAAAAACCTCCCGTTGGGCACAGCGGGAGTTTCCCTTGCACACAGCCAACCAGGATTTGATCCCGGGCATCCTATATGGTCCATGGAGCCTGCCACGGGTAACTTCTGAGCACAGAGCTAGAAATTATCCCTGAGTGCCTCTGGATTAAGCCTCTCCTCCTAAAAGGCAAGGCCTCCACAGGAATGGGGGAGTAGAGGGAGGCGGAAGTAGTAATTGTAATTCTTTCTCTGTTGATTCTTTTGAGGAAAAACATTACACTCTGGGAGAAAAATATGGTTTTCTTCTTTTCTTCCTTCTTTATCTTTCTCTTTTTGTTCTTTTCTATTTTCTTCCTTCTCTCCTTCTCTATCTTCTTTCCTTAGCATAATGTTTATAGTATCAATAGACTAAATACTACATCCCCACCATCATCACAACCAAGGTGCCTACCATCCTCCACACTGTCCATATGTCTCTCTGAGTCTTTCTACTATCCCTCCTCTCTCTCCAATGTTTGCTAACTGATTCTGTATATTAATATCAATTTTTTGGTGTTTTGGGCCACACCCATTTGATGCTCAGTGGTTACTCCTGGCTAAGTGTTCAGAAATTGCCGCTGGCTTGGGGGGACCATATGGGATGCCGGGGGATGAAACCCGAGGTCCTTCCTTGGCTAGCGCTTGCAAGGCAGACACCTTGCCTTTAGCACCACCTTGCCGGCCCCTAATATCAAATTTTGTTCATTGTTCAGTACTGTCTATTATTGTATTCTACAGATGCATAAGATCATCTGGCAGATGCCCTTCCCCCTCTTGACTTTCTTTACTTAACATGACACCCTGTAGTTCCATCCACATGGCAGCAAGCTGCATAATGAAATGGAACATTTACAAAATTATCCTGGCAAGTCATTTTCTTAAGAGAGAAGTTACCAAGACAAACCATAAAAAAGGAAAAGTCAGTAATTCTGATTTGTAGAAGTTCAGATGAGTCACCAGAAGGTTCTTTGAGGGAAAAATATAAACAAATTGATTGCTATTATATTATTATTATTATTATTATTATTATTATTATTATTATTATTAATTATTTTGGGGGCCACACCTGTTGGTGCTCAGGAGTAACTCTTTTTTGTTTTTGTTTTTTTTTGTTTTGTTTTGTTTTGTTTTGTTTGGGCCATACCCGGTGATGTTCAGGGGTTAGTCCTGGCTATGCACTCAGAAATCACTCCTGACTTGGGGGGACCATATGGTATGTCGGGGAATCGAATCTAGGTCTGTCCTAGGCTAGCGCAGGCAAGGCAGATGCCTTACCCCTTGTACCACTGCACCGGCCCCACAATAGTTTCTCTTGATTCTGCACTCAGGAATTACTCCTGGTAGGACTTGAGAACCCTTTGTGATACCAGGTTTTGAACCAAGATAGCTGCATGCAAGGCAAGTGCCCTATTCACTGTTCTCTCTCCAGCTCCCATATTAATTTTATAGAGATACTTAAACCAGTGTGAACTGTATACTATGATTAGTAATTAAATATAATCCAAGTTAGGGACTTCTATACTAACCCATTTCAGGTAGTTTTGCTCTGCAGCATTTGATTATCACTTTTGTGATATATAGAATAACAATTATAAGAATCAGTTTCTGCAACTCCATCCCTTAACCCACTTTTTTTGAGGGGGAGGGAGGAAAAATAAACCTGACGAGGGTACTGGGAAAAAGGCAAAGGGAGAAAATGCCATGTTTCATGAACATTTGTCTTGATATTTTAGTGACAAGCATAATCTAATTAATTATATTGGCTACGACTGGCTTAGCATAAGGTGTTGTTTTCAACTGCAAATGAGTAACACTTGACAAGGTGAGAAATCTTCCTTTGATTATTGAAATTATCCAAGATGCATTTCTAATTATGTTTTGAAAAATAGTAATATGAGAGTATGAGAATTATGAGTAATATAAGAATAGAAAACTCTTCTGAAAATTGAGTTCTGGGGTAGGAGGGGTTGATACATACTTATTATACATAACAGATAACTAGCAGTTTTCATATCCAATCCATCACTTCTTTCCCTCCTAAGAGAAAATTTAGCCTGCTCATAGTGTTTCTTAGATTTCTTTATGAACAAAATGTGGCCAGTATGCATGAAAAAAATGGTGCATGTACACTTTAAGAGAAAGTGGCTTAACAGGAAGTGGTTTAAAGGAAGGGAATGCGCCTTTTGCTTTGCCTTTCCACCTTTTGCTTTACCTTTTCCGCCCTTTAGCTAACTGTAATATAGAGCTTGGACTAGGCTCTGGACCAACCACCAGGTTTTGACCATACCTGGAAAGCCAATATTGAGAGTAGAGGAAGGGGCACAGGGATCTGATAAGTATGTTGTTATTTTCTCTGCATTTCCATCTGATTTTTACTGAGTGGGCAAAGAACATCTATTACTATCTGACACTGCTTAATCCTAAGGAATGAATGACCAAACTGAAACCCAACACAATATAATAATCTCATTAAATGTATGAGTCTCCGGGGCCTGAGCAATAGCACAGTGGTAGGGCACTTGCCTTGCATGCGGCTGACCCAGGATGGACCTAGGTTCAATCTCGGGCATCCCATATGATCCCCCGAGCCAGGAGTGATTTCTGAGAGCAGAGCCAGGAGTAACCCCTGAGCATCACCGGGTATGGCCCCAAAACCAAAATAAATAAATAAATTAATGTATGAGTCTTATTAAATTCATAGCTATAAGAAGAAAACCTCCCATTTTATAGTGAATTGCATTGTCCTTCTGTTGTAGGCCAAGTGAAAGTCTGACTAGTAAACATATTCCTGAAGCAAGTGATATGGCTTAGAAGGCTAGCGTACTTAACTTTGCATATAGGCACGTTAGGCTTGATTCCTGGCACAGTTTTGGTCATTCTGAGAAGCTTCCAGCACTATAGAATATGACACCAAATAAAACAGAACAAAACACCCACAAAACATAGTCTTTCACCTCTTTCAAAGATCAACTCTTTCACTCATTCCCTCTTGTTGCCTTTCTCGCCCTATTTTTGTTCCTTAAATATATTGTACTTACTGGATTCTGAATTCCTTGAGGACACAATTGATATCTTATGTGTCATTGTTTTCAATTCCATTGAAAAACTACATGGGTTTTTTATGGGGGTCATTTTTTGGGCCACACCCAGTGATACTCAGGGGTTACTCCAGGCTATGTGCTCAGAAATAGCTCCTGGTGAGGGGACCATATGGGACACTGAGGATCAAATCTTGATCTGTCCTGGGTCAGCCTTGTGCAAGGCAAGTGCCCTACCACTGTGCTATCATTCTGGCCCCTGAAAAAGTATTTTACAGTAAAAAAATTCTTATTGAGCCTTTGTTAAAAAGAAACAACTCAAAAACCCTCAACCAGAGCTAATTTATTTTTAACATTACCATGCATTTAATGGAATTAATGATAAGCAATTTGAAAATAACTGCCTAAGATGTAAAGTTGAATTTTAAGAGCCCAGACAGAATTATTAACTCTTCTTCCCAAGTCCATACATTTAAAGAGATATTTTAATAGAACTTTCAAGTGATTCAATACTACAATAAAAAATCCAAGGCACAACAAAGAGTAACTGACATATTTAATAGATTCATTTTTTGAATGTGCAAAGCTTGTAAATCTAAGGTGTTCAAACACAATATCTATTTCCATAATCACTCCTAATAAAAATTTATCTAAAGGATAGGGAGTCAAAAGACATGAAAGGATAAATATCCATAAGGTATTTTTGTC
The DNA here is from genome assembly GCA_004027635.1 of Crocidura indochinensis. Classification (NCBI taxonomy): domain Eukaryota; kingdom Metazoa; phylum Chordata; class Mammalia; order Eulipotyphla; family Soricidae; genus Crocidura; species Crocidura indochinensis. The sequence continues at coordinate 11,563 of PVKC010027391.1, read as the reverse complement.
TTACTTTGTTTTGGTTTGGTTTTTGGTTTTGGGGTCACACAGTAGTACTCAGGGGTTACTCCTGGCTCTGTGCTCAGAAATCTTGTGGCAGGCATGGGAGACCATATGGGATGCCAGGATTCAAACCACTGTCCATCCTGCATCAGTTGTGTTCAAGGCAATGCCCTACCATTGTGCTATCCTTGGCCCCCTCCAAGCGATATTTTATAGAGAACAAATTATTCTGAGACTTGGAAATAAATGTTAAAGAATCCTAAATTCAATATCTTTCCTAAGTTGCTATTATAAAAATACATTCTGATTATTTGCACAAGATAAATTCTTCATGAACAAGAAGTTTACTGCAATCAAATAATGATTCTGGATGTATTTTACGTTACATAAAATGTTTGGGAATGTAATGTGCCCTGTCATTACAGTTTAGAAACAGAGAACCACATTAAGTGTTTCAGGTACTTTCTAAAAGATTTTCAGAAATATATTAAGTTCAGAAGAGGCACATGTTTTTCCTGTATGTAAGAGGGTGGACCAGTGCCCAGGTATTATACCTTATGTAAAAATTATATATGTGCCAAAAGGCACTTTATATTTTCTTTTGATTTTTTTTTAAAACCTAGAAAATGGACTCACTGAATGTTAAAAAAATGTATACATAATTCTTTTTTTGTTGTTGTTTTTATTTTTGTTTTTTTGGGCCACACCCGGCGGGTGCTCAGGGGTTACTCCTGGCTGTCTGCTCAGAAATAGCTCCTGGCAGGTACGGGGGACCATATGGGACACCGGGGCTCGAACCAACCACCTTTGGTCCTGGATCGGCCCCACCCTCGTTAAGTATAATAGGAAATTCACCCTATTGTCTGTACTCAGGTTACCATGGTGATCGAATCTTTGCCTGAAAGTTCTGAGGAATAATAGAACAGGACCAGAGAGGCAATAACAGGTCTAGCAAATGACCAACCCGCTTTCAACCCTCAGCACAATGTATAGTCCCTAGCATCGCCAGGAATGATCCCTGAGCAGAGTCAGAAGTGAGCCCTGAACACAGTTGGGTATGGGTATGATATACTTCAAACCTCCTCACATCCTTGCCCCTCTGTCTCCCTTCCACGCCAAAAGAGTAACCGAAAATAGAGCAGTAAACTCTGAAGTTTATAGTTTATATAGAGAGTGTAAGTCTTGTTCCTCCCCCTTATGACATGTTTAATTAGAATTTAAATTCAGGGCCCGGAGAAATAGCACAGCGGTGTTTGCCTTGCAAGCAGCCGATCCAGGACCTAAGGTGGTTGGTTCGAATCCCAGTGTCCCACATGGTCCCTCGAGCCTGTCAGGAGCTATTTCTGAGCAGATAGCCAGGAGTAACCCCTGAGCACCACCGGGTGTGCCCCCCCCCCCCAAAAAAAAAGAATTAAAATCCAGATGTAAAATGCCAGAAGGGTTGGAAGCAAAATACCCAGGAAGAAGAATTTGGGTATTATAATGAGAAAATGAACACCAGATCATAATTCAGACAAGCAAAATACCTACATATAAAGTAGAAGATGAAAATTTCCATATCTTCCTGCAGAGTAAAATGATTTCTGTTTTGACTTGCTTGGAAAAGGGAAGAAACTAGCTCTTTGGGAGCCAAACCAATCATTGAAAGGAGGGCATTCCTCAGAGAATGAGGTCTTCCTTAAAATGATAGACTTTTGCTCCTTATAATGAGGCCCTGAGTTGCCCAACTTCCAAATAATTTTGAGAAAACTATCATGTGAAATTATTGCTTTCTCCAAAGCAATCTTCTCAATGTGTGACAAAAGGGACTAAGGGAGGAAAATGAAAAGGTCTTCAGACTTTGGGCAAAACAATAATTAAAGTCCCTAGCTAAGTCATTATATAAATAAGGACCACAGATATGTAACTTCCACAAAGCCATGAGTTCTATTAGAGAGGTTAGCCTAACACTTCAGAATAGATAATGTGGGCCCAAAGTGATAGTACTGTAGTTGAGGCACTTGCCTTGCACACAGCTGACCCAGGTTTGATCCCTAACATTGCATGTGATCCCCAGCACTGTTAGGAGTGATTTCTGAGAACAGAGCCAAAAGTAACCTCTGACTGTTGCCAGATATGTGTCCCCTTCCCCCCCCCCACAAAGATAATAGCTTTTGTCATTGGGCCCAGCAATATAGTGAAGCAAGTAGAATCATGTTTAACTTTATCTATTACCTTGAAAATGATACTATACTTGAGGGCTAATTCTGAGTTTTGTTTAAGGAATAGGAAAGACATTTGAAAATTCTAATTAAACAAAGATTTTCTCATTTTTTGACTCTCAAAATAGTTCTTCAATCTTAATTTCCTATGAACATAAACATTTACTTCAAATTATTATTCATGTCACTATTTAATTAGAAAGTGGCATTATTTGGAAAGCTGTTTCTGCAATGTATTCTCAGGGAGTTTAACATAAAGCAATTCTATTGCTTTTTTGGATATTTTTAGATGTGAGACAAAGCTGAATATCACTTCAGGCTGTGCAAAATGGTACTTTATAGTAAACCTGTTTCTGGCATTTGGTGATAAAACAAATATGGAATAGATCATTAGTTGTTCTGGGACTCTGAGAAGTCTTATTGAAAGAGTGATTTAAAGAAATCATGATGTCCCTTTTATCATCTCTGCATTTGATAAAAATGTGTCTGTTTTTAAATTAAAGACAACTAACTATTCATAATTCTATTACTGTTAAGAGTCTACTTAATCAGAAGCACCTGAGTTTTTCTTAACACCCTTTAATGTTTTCCAAAACCCTATTCCAAATGAGCAACCAATGTGCCAGGAAAATAACCGTTTTTCTAAGATCCAATATAATTTTATTATACTTAATAGCTGAATGGAGCCCAAGCTATAGTCACATCATCACAGTGGGAAGAAGGAAAACATCTGAAAAATAAATCAAACCCAGAACCACTTTAAGGTATATTGTATTTTGGGGCACAATTTTGGCTATAAAAGTAAGCACCTGAAATAACACAATGTCTTCTTGCTGTAACAGCAGCAACTTCACTGAAAGCAGAGAGAAAAGAACTTTTTTGCTTCATCTAAAAAAATGGTAACTAGCATGATAGTGAATAAGACAGAGAGAGACACATACATAGAATAGTCTCACTCATCTATAGGTTTTAAGAAAAATAAAAGATATTATTGAAATAATTCCCAGAGATGAGGACTGGCTCACGATATGAAGCTCACCATAAAGAGTGATGAGTGCAGTTAGAGAAATAACTACATTAAGAACTATCATAACAATGTCAATGAGTGAGGGAAGTTGAAAGCCTGTCTCTAATGCAGGTGGGGTTGGGGTGTGAGGTGAGGAGTGAGATGGGGGCATATGTGATGGGAAGGTTACACTGGTGAAGGGGTGAAGGGGGGTGTTCTTTTTATGACTGAAGCCCAACTACAATTATATTTGTAATTGTGGTGTTTAAATAAAGATATTATTTAAAAAATTTAAAACCAATTTCATTATTTTGTAGAATAATTATCAATTTAGTTTGAAATATAGTTTCCACAGAACTTGCTATATTTTATTAATCTAAACCTAAGTGATGTACATTAATAGAAATTAATTTTTCTGAAAATCATGAAAAGATATCTATGAGACTTTTGGGGAAACTTGTAGAAAAATGTTGGAATGCACCAAAAATACAAATGATAACACACATAGAAAACAGAGCCATGGTTTGTTTGCTTCAAGCACTACCTTTACTTAATTATTTCTTTTTTTTGGGGGGGGCGGTGGTTGGGTCACACCCAGCAATGCTCAGGGGTTACTCCAGGCTCTGTGCTCAGAAGTTGTTCCTGGGGAGGGGGGATATGGGATGTCAGGATTCCAACCTTGGTCCATCCTGTGTTAGCAGCATGCAAGACCAAGACCAATGTTTTACTACTGTGCTATCGCTCCAGCCCTCCACATAATCATTTCTTTAAGACAGTTTGAGACATAATCATTTCTTGAGACATAATCATTTCTTTAAGACAGTTTGAGACATCCAAGCAGCTGCTTGGATGAGGTATGGGTAGGATATATGTACCTTACGCACAAAACCTATAAAGTTTGGTTCTGCTCAATTTTGGGGGGGTTGGATGGGGATTTGGGGCAGAGCTGGTGGAAGAAACACACTTGGCTGTGCTCAGGGAACACTTCTGCCAGGTTCAGAGGACCTTATATGGTGTCTAGAATGAAACACAGATGAGCTTTGTACAAGGCAATTGCCTTACCCGCTATACTATTGCACTAGCCCCACATTGCTTCTTTTGTAAGAGTGCATAGCACTAGATCACGAGTTTCATGGAACTGATGAAGTTTTTGTAATCAAAAGGAAAATGTTGATCTTGCTTCATTGAATGTGAAGGTCTTGAGCTCCTAAGGAAGGAGGAAAACTGCAGCATTTCCATTTACAAATTCCAGCAGTGTTGCAGTTACCTATTTTCATTTACTTTATTTCCTTCCAACTTTTCTTAGAATGAAATACACACAAAGAACAGATACTTGAGAAGTAAAAATGTTCAGAGATTTTGCATTTTTTTAACATTTAAGACTATACAGAATTTCACTCTATTACTCCTTGTACCAGTTTCTTGAAAGTTGGACAACGTGAAGCAATTTCCAGGGCGTTATAAATTAGCCTTTCATTATTTCAGCTTCCAACTGGAGTTAAAAATCTAGGAACTGGAGTGGTAGCAAGCACAGTGGTAGGGAATTATCCTTGCATGTGGCCAATTGTGGACAGACCTTGGTTCAATTTCCGGCATCCATTATGGTCTCCCAATCCTTTCAGGAGTGATTTCTGAGTGAAGAGCCAGGAGTAACCACTGAGTGTAGTGGGGTGTGCCCCCCAAAAAGTGCCCTCCCCTAAAAGAATCCAAAAAGTTTAGAATAACACAGAGTGTTTGGTTTCTTGATTTACATAGGGCGTCTTTTCTTTCTGACTTTAACTTATTTAGTGTGCGTATTTGTTTTTGTTGTTTGGGGGATGTTAGAACATTTTGGGGGGAAAGAAAACTCCATAAATTGAGATCTTAAGTTATTGGTTCTTGGCCTTTTTGCTAAGATTAAATGAGATCTTAAACTCTGTTGAGACAACTTCTGTGTGCTTTTAGAAAAAAAATTTTTTTTCTTTATATTTAAGAAAGAAAAGCAAAGACAAAAGATTGTGAAGTCAGTTAATAGTTTTCATGCTACCAGAAGGAACTAATCAATTCAGTTACTTTTTAGAGGGCTAGATATTTAACCCATTGACTTCTGTAATTTGTAAATAGATCATGCAATGGCCAGATTCATAACTTTTCTTTGACATCTCCAGTGAGTGTACCTAAGGTTCCTTGTTTTAACCATCGTTTTCCTCTTCCTAAAGTAAAAACTGTTTCTAAAATGTAACTCCTAAAATTTTAGTAAGAATTGTCCTTAAAACTTAACTCAATGAAATTACTTCTTTTATAAAGTTTTCTAGTGGCTCACTGTAATCATTGCCATTTGAATGGTCAATTGCTAATAATTGATCAAATTTGCCCCATAATCTACTTCACTCTCTTTTTCCAGTCTTATCTTCCCCAGCTTCCTCACTTCAGCCATATTTATTTACTCTTGCTTTTTCATTCTAGATGCAGAATTTCCTTAATTTTAAAGTGAATCATTGTGGTGCTCTACATGGTGGTATTTGTGTGAATGAGCACCATGGCTGGTAACCCGTGTATGTATATATTAGTGTGTGTGTGTGTGTGTGTGTGTGTGTGCTCTCGCGAGCGTGTACGCACATAGCTTGGAAGTGGAAGCAGCGATGCCAGGAATCGAGCCCAGGTCTTTGTATCCACTAGAAATGTACTTTACCATTTGACCTGTACCAGGTCTCTTAAATTTTTTAATGTTCCCCAATTCCACCCATTCTTAAAACTTCCCTCTCCTTGAATTAATCACTATTTTCTGTGCTTAAACATTTATCTTGATATGTTCAAATCAATTTATTTTCCTCTAGTCAAAAATACTCTCTTAAATTAAGACCTGTAGTATTGGCAGTCTTGAACAAAGAGACTCAAAAACCAGTTTGTCCATGTGTCCAATGTATTGATTCTAGTTTCTCTACTTGTATTCTGCAAACATCTTCCTTGAGCAGCATTGGAATATTTATACTAGCCTATTTCTCTAATTATAAGATTTGTGAGAGTAAGACTAATTCATTATTTCTCTTTTATCTTTCATGGCTCTTATTTAGACCTTTGCACATTTTATATACTCACTACATATTTAACAAAGTAAGTCTCATCTAAGGTACACTGTCAGTTTATATTTTAATAACTAGCTTTTAAAAAATTATAATAAATCTTTTTCTGGCTCAATAAGAAGATTCCACATCCATTCCAAATATTTATCCTGTTAATATTTACAAGGAGCTTCAGCCTTTGTGGGTGAAGAGCTACAGCCTTCACAGCCGGCTTTAACCCAGTAGTTACAAAAGGGTGGAAATTTTGAAGGAAAAAAAAAGTAAGCACCATGTTGCAGAGATTCTAGTTTATAGTTATTACCACTGGGGCTACATAGTCTACTTAATCATTAGCAGTCAGAGTTGAAGTTGTATTTGACAAAGTTTCTAAAAGGGTGTTTCCAGCATCTGCATTGTAGAATTGTATTCTATTCTATTATAGAACATCAAGTGAGTTTTATAATACAGTTTCTAGCAGAGCTTCCTTGAGGAAGTCACATGTTATCTCCAAGTCTCACTCACCAAACTTAGAAACATGTGAATGACCAACTTTGTGGAGTCACAATAAGTAATTAATCAATTTTGTACTCTGATCATTAAATATTATTTATTGTTGTCCTCCTTATATTTGTTTTGGGTGTGGTTAACATAAAGTTATACTTCTGCTATTAATTTCAGGCTCATCATGTCTATCAATTTTATTTTATCAAATAAATAATTGTAGTGATCTTTTCATGGGCTTTTCTATCTCTAGTCCTCTCCCAATCTCTGTAAGCCACTCTCTTTCACTGTGGAGTCTATACTGAAGTTGTGTCAAGGTCAATGTTTTGAAAAGGATTAGGGCCTTTGAATTATCTACTGATAAATTTAAAAATCAAGCTTAGGGGCCTGGAGATGACGCTGGAGGTAAGGTGCCTGCCTTGCCTGCCTTGCCTACGCTAACCTAGGACAGACCACGGTTCGATCCCCTGGTTCCCCATATGGTCCCCCGTGCCTGCCAGGAGCGACTTCTGAGCGAATAGCCAGGAGTAACCCCTGAGCATCACCAGGTGTGGCCCAAAAACAAAAACAAAAAAACAAAAAAAAAATCAAGCTTAACACAATATGCTCCCGGACTTATTTTCAAGATATCGTATTATTCTCCATATTCCCTCTAACATTGTTTTAATAAAACTAAGTGTTTTGTTGCCCAGTTTAAGCACCTTTCTGGTTTAGCCTTCATTAGAATTTGAACAGCACGTTCTGGAGAGCCCACCGCACTGCAATCTGAGGGCTGCCAAATTAACCTTTATATGTATGTCTTGTCAGAACACTGATTGGTGCTGTACAGAAGAGCTGACTTTGAGCATATCTTCTGTGATGTTTCTTTCAGTGGATTCTCTCCTAATCACTTTAAAAAAGCACTCCCATCCTTTGAGGCCCATCGTGAAGCCCCTCTAGAAATAAACATATGGGGGCTTGGCGGTGGCGCTGGAGGTAAGGTGCCTGCCTTGCCTGCGCTAGCCTAGGAAAGGACCTCGGTTCGATCCCCCAGTTTCCCATATGGTCCCCCAAGCCAGGAGTCACTTCTGAGCGCATTGTCAGGAGTAACCCCTGAGCGTCACTGGGTGTGACCCAAAAACAAAAACAAAACAAAACAACAAAAAAGAAATAAACATATATTGTTGTCTTTCATTTAAATTATTATAATTCCTTGTCTTAACCATATAGATTGGTTCATCTATCTTACTTTATATTATTTGTGATTTCTGGAGAGAAATGAGTATGCCTTATTCGTATTGCATTATTCATTATGCATTACACATTATTAACGTTCCATAAATCCCTGCTAAATATCAAAGGTGGTTAGCAGAATTTATCCTTGTGTAGAAATATAGCCCACATTTTCTTGAGTCCTTTTTAAAAGACCTACTCCCAAAGATACTTAATTTTATAGAGCTATTAATAGCAATAAATATAGTTCTAGAAGTCATATTTAAAAACCATAAAGATATAAATATATATTTACTATACATACATATACGTATCTCTTTACTGGATGACTCAGTTTGAATTAATAAGAAAACTGCTGCCTATTTTTTATTTCTTTATCCTTTTTTGAACTATGCTTACAAGTATATTTTAATTAATCACATTAGAAAAGAATAAAAGAATAAAAAATTATTACCAAAAATTGTAAGCACAAGACAAATAAAAAAGATACTGCTTTGAATATTAAGACAGCATGGAAGTCTGGATATGAATCAAGGATGTCAGAAATAAAGGGAGTAGAAATATGTTTGGAGATGGGTCTGTTGTTACATCATTTACTTGAACACGTATCTTTAATATGAGACATGTTTCTGGAAAGAATGTAGTGTCCTATGAATGAAGTATTAGGTTGTCTTGTTTTATATTTACTTAAGTTCATCATAGAGAAACAATAGAAGTGTTTTGGAAAGAAAAAATCAAGTCTATGTGGCTTTAAAGACATTAGGCAAATACCCAACAGCTTCAGCTCCCTTAACAGATGCAGCCACAAATGAGCATCTGGAAATGCATACACGTGCTCAACCCTTCATGTTCTTGGCATGAATTTCATGGTCACCAAATGAGTCACACTTCAATCAGCACCAATGTAACAGAAAGAGCTTCATCAAAGTCAATTCTTTTTACCTCTGAAAAGTAGACTGATTATTAAGAAATGTCCACAGTTCACATTAATTATACTATTATGTATATGGCCCCAATTGCAGCAGACTCAATGGCTATCAGAATTATGTTATTTGCTATCAAACTAATCATACTTACATATGACAAGATATTAGGAAGATTTTGGTAAAGTCAATATTTGAATTTTTTTGGGGGGGGGGTCACACCCGGCATTGCTCAGGGGATACTCCTGGTTCCATGCTCAGAAATTGCTCCTGGCAGGCATGGGGGACCATATGGGGCACCGGGATTCGAACCGATGACCTTTTGCATGAAAGGCAAACGCCTTACCTCCATGCTATCTCCCGGGCCCCTGAATTTTTTTAATATATATATATATATTTATTTATTGAAGCAATTGTGATCTTCAGAATCTTTCATAGTTGAATTTCAGATATACAATGAATCAGGGCTCTTCCCCACACCAGCTCCCTCCATTAATGGACCCAGAGTACATTCTATACCACTACCCTTTGCCTATTGGCCTGCCAGTATAACAGGCCCTCTATGTTTAGATTGTTAAAGTTTAGGTCCCTTGATTCTATTAATATTTTAATTCTCTTATATTCAATTTTATATTCTTTCTTACATTCTTGTGTAAGAATAAGGAATTTTTAAGGAGCCAGTCTCACTTGTTTATTTCAATGGCTCTGACATTTCTGGAATTTGTGAAAAATCAATAATGTTGTTACCAGAATAATAAAGTAAGCCTTTTATCAGATCATACCTACATTTAAAATTAAAACTTTTGGGAAATTTGTTAATTTTAATAAGCTTTTGAAATATGTGCATGCATTAGGAAACAAGCTTTATTTATCAAGACCAGTAAGTTATTATGCTATAATAAAACTTGATTTCTAAGTAACAACCCATGATTAGTTGAAAAAGAAAACGGTGGGGGTAGCTATAGCATTTAGACAAACAAGAGCTTGTTAAAGGAAAAATAATTAAAGCTACATAAAATTATCTCATTTACTATTCTGAATTGCTAGGTATTGCTTGTCCCCGAAACTGCCCCCAAATGGCTTATTTTGATGTGTGATTCTCATGAGAATATTAATAGGTTGTCTTGGTTTGGGGGCTTTTGTCTTGTTTTATTGGGGGGGGATTCCAACCAGTGCTCAGTGGACTCTGAGTTCTTTCATGGCAATACCTAACAAAGCTGGCCAAATTGCTCAATGCTCAAGTCTTCAAGGTCCTGTTGCTCCAGCCCCAAATTGTCAGGACTCACCAGAGCTTTATTCAGAGATGTTTGTGGGCTACACAATGTTTTAAACTTGAGACTTAGGGCCTGAGTGATATTCCAACTGGTAGACTGCTTCCCTTGCATGCAGTCGTCCCAGGTTCAGTCCCCAGAATCCTATATAATTCCCCCAAGCACTACTAGGAGTAACTTCTGAGTGCAGGGCTAGGAGTAGTCCTTGAGCATGTGTGACTCAAAAACTAAAAAACCAAAACCCAGAAATAATCAAATTTGGTTTCCTGTTTGGGCAAGGCATGTACTACTGACCATTGAGCAACGTGTGTGTGTGTGTGTGTGTGTGTGTGTGTGTGTGTGTGTTCAGGGATTACTCATGGGACTATATAAACTGCTGATATCATACAGGTCAACCATGTTCAAGGCAAGTGTCCTTCCCACTGTACAATCTCTCTGGCCTCCCATCACCAGCAACTCATTTTCAAGATGAAGTTCATCTTTTTAAGTATAAACCTTGACTGAGTCTCTAATATTAAAAAAAAAAATACTTGAACTATACATGGCCAATTTCAAGAATTTAAAATTTAACAAACCTCTAAGAAATACCTGTAAACGTATTTAAATATTTTTTTAAAGATTTTTATTTCTTATTCTCAAACAAAGTGCATGTTTTCTGTTCCTTTTACCTGTCTGTCCAGTCCCTAGTTTAGAATTCAGGTAAATTTTTTATTAGGGAGACCTAGAGAGAATTTAACACTATGCCTTTGTTCTGAGCAGAACCCTGCTGTGTGATGTAATAAAAAGAATGTGGCAGGAACTGGTGTTTTCAAGCTCTGATCTGCTGTTTGTCTCTGAAGGAAATGTTTTCACCTGGCTAGGAACTGATAGAGAAAGAAACTTGGCTGGTGAAAACCAAAAACCCCAACAAAACAAAAACAGAAACAAAACCTTTAACCTTGGTCCTGGATTACAGAAATGAGAATGCCAAGGAATGAGGGGCGGTGGGGTTGAGGAGGTAGAATGGTAATAACATAAGGACATTAGTCAAGGGTGTTGGACATTTCAGTGATGTAAAGATCAAGTAACATATGGCATCAAAGCAAAAAGTCAACAGTATTTTAAGTATGTGATTCAAACTATAAGTAAATTTTTTAGAAAAGTGAGTTTGCTTAGAAGACAGATTAGGGAGAGGAAGAAGGCTTTGGGTCATTGGTGAATGTTGTCATTGTAAGTGGGTTTGGATTTGGAATATTGAGTGTCCCAAACTGTAGTATTAACATCTTTGAAAATAACAGAACTGGGGCCCAGGAGATAGCATGGAGGTAAGGCGTCTGCCTTTCATGCAAAAGGTCATTGGTTCGATTCCTGGTGCCCCATATGGTCCCCCGTGCCTGCCAGGAGCAATTTCTGAGCATGGAGCCAGAAGTAACCC
>PVKC010027390.1:0-15777 GCA_004027635.1 Crocidura indochinensis | reverse complement strand
TTTTTTTTGGTTTTTGGGCCACACCCGGCTGTGCTCAGGGGTTACTCCTGGCTATCTGCTCAGAAATAGCTCCTGGCAGGCACGGGGAACCATATGGGACACCGGGATTCGAACCAACCACCTTAGGTCCTGGATCGGCTGCTTGCAAGGCAAACACCACTGAGCTATCTCTCCGGGCCCACCTCCCATGTTCTTTTTCCCAATGATTGCTTTCGCTATTAAGAAAAGAGTCTTAACTCTTGTACTATCTCTTGGTTCCCAGTTCCTAATCATAGTAACCTAAATCTTCAGTCAGTCATGTCCTTTGCAACCTGTCTTGGCCTGTTCATCTGCTTATCATGGAGTTGTTACAAAGATTAAAAAAAAAAAAAAACAATATCTTATCTATAAATCTGTTTGGAAAACCTTAGGGACTTTGAGGATATAAACTTCCAGCAACCTTTATACATCATTGCCAGTTTTAACTAATGTTTGTTTAAAAATACAAATTATCTATAACTGCACAATCCACTGTGTCCTCTGAATTTTCACTTAAATAAGGTGTACTCATTTTGTAGTAATTATATAAATAAGCCAAAGACATGTTATTTTCATTAAATTGAGATTTGAGGGGGTAAGGTATTATTAGTTCAGTGATACAGAGCATGCCTTGAATGTGAAGACCTATGTTCAATCCATAGCTCTGCAGAAAGAAAAAGAAAATATTGGGTGGAGAGGATCAGTAAAGGTTATACAAAGTTAAACATTATTTTTTCAACATTCAATCCCATATCACCTAGCTGTAGCTTCATTCACTGCCTTCCAATGCCCCTATTCCAAGTTAAAAAAAAGTTAGATTGTTTAAAAATTATTTTTTAAAAAAGGATTTTCTTATTATTCCTAACAAGATGAGAAAATACCAACAGTTATTTTTATTCAAAAATAAAACTTTATTTTAAACATTGATATTTGACATTATAGAGTTACAAATCAGTGTCCATGTACATAACACCTAATGTGGTTACTAGAATTCTACTTTCCATTCATTACCATTCTGTTGATTTCTCACATTCAAATTCCACAGGAGTTCTTCTGATATGTAGAGCCTCAAATTTTCTGTTTCCTTTATACTTTTTTCATGAAGCTTCTGTAAGCTTTCATAAACTTCAGAAACCTAAAACAGAAGTAAAGAAGAAACCTAAAACCTAAAACAGAAAATCAGAGGTCCAGGAACTAAGAACTAAAACTCAAGAGCACATGAGATTTCTGCAGAGTGGCAAAAAGATTCCTGAGGGAAGGGAAATCAAGTGGAGCAAAAAACACAGCAAGGACAGTTCCGCCAGTTTCCTCAGGGATTTCCTGAGGGAAATAAGATTCTGGGATTTGCTTATGGGTTAGTTGTTGTTTTGCTACTGTCATCCTATTAGAAAGACTTCAACAAACAAAACAAAGTTGGAGAATTTAAAAAGAGTAAGTGATGGATATATGGAAAAGCGGTGGGCAACATGTCTCAAGAGAAACTGCAAATATAAATTATATGCATGTTTGGGTGGGATGCAAGAGGGCTAGAACCCCAGGTTTCGCATATGTAAAAAGGCAAGACACGTACTCTGCTACTGAGTTACTTATAGCTGACTCCTCAAACCAGAGATTTTATGTGTAAACTTCAAATTTTAAATTTGAATTTTGAGACCTTTAAATGCTAATTTAAAATACGTAGTACTTACTATGTAAGTAGTAATCTACTTAATCTACTTCACCAATTCACTCTAGATTGATGATGTCAGATCTCTAAATTCCAGGAGCACTGCTCTTTAGGGAAATATTTCGTTCTTTAAAAATCTCCTTTGTATGTATATGCCAAAAAAAGGGAGATTTTGATTATTTTTATTCAAATCCAATATAATATATTCATCTATTTAGTGATTTTTTTCCCTTCACTGTGAACACTCACAAATCTTAATACCCATTATATTTACAGAACCTCAGTAAAAGAAACACAGTTATAAGCAAAGGTAGGCTCTGTCTGACAAAACTGAGCCAGAATCTCCAGTTGTCTTTCTTCCAGCTGAGTGAAAACTGCTCTTGGTCCCTCCTATCAGACACTTGAGTTTAAAAGGATTCCCCAAATACGTTGGACAGTGTCAGGCTCGATATTTGTTACGAAGATTGTTTTTGTAATATGCTAATTATCCTCTTGGTTCACAGGCTAGAAAGCATGAAGACGGCGTTGTTTTTCCTCTACATTTTGGGAACTGTGGCTGCAATCCCGGTAGGTGTTTTTTCTTCGGTGACTACAGCTCTCCTACATGACACACTTCAATAGTAAATAATATAGAAATCCTCCAATTAAAGAAAATATTATTTTTACAATGGTTCTCAAGTGTTTTAGTTTTGTTTTTGTTTGTTTAGCTTAAGCAGGAAGGAAGTAGATGAATAGATAATTTGAGATATCTTACTTTTTTGAAAAAAATTTATTTCAGAGCTACCATGTTCTACAAGATGTAATAAAGAGCTTTAAGTGTTGAACAGAAAAGTGTTCAGCCAGAAAATATGTCAAGTACCGAAGAGAGAGGATGAAATCAACTTTCTTGTGGAAGCTTATAACATTAGCGTAAAAAAGCTAGGACAATGGTATGAGAAATAGCAAACTTTATATTGTCTGTCCAGTAGCATTTTCTTCAAGATCAAACAGGCTGACTAAGAAATTCTTAGTCTGTAATATCACAGGGACCAATCTGTGAAGGATGGAGATTGTCTCCCAAGCAGTCTGCAGTGAGATGTTTCAACAACTCTACTGAAAACAGACAGGACTAAGGCATCTTTGTCTTTACAGGCTAATGTACTCACCAGTGCTTTACTTCATACAGCAATAAATCGTCACAAATAATGTCATATCAGATCATGTCAACAGCTTCCAAATAACTTGAGAGTTTAACAAAGTTTGAAACTGTGGTGTGAAGGATCCTTTGGATGTTTCCCAAATGATTCATATGCATCCTTTATCAAATAAAAAGTTTGGGGCTTTTTTTTCTTCTTTTTCTTCTTCATTACATGGTGATTCAAATCTCTTTATATTTTTTTAAATTTCCTTTACTTTGATTTTAGTTTGGGATCATACTGAAAAGTGATTCTGGACTTACTCCTGGCTTTCTGCTCAGAAATCTGCCTGGCAAGGCTCAGGAGACCATAGGGGTGCAAAGAATGAAACCAAGTCAACTGCATGAGAAACAAGCACATTACCCACTGTCCCATTTCTCAAGCTCTGTTTTTTAATTTTATCAAAGTGACATTTTATTAAAATTTTATATAGACCTTAGGTATTAAAGTTCATTAAGTTCATCCTAAAAGTCAATTTTGAAAGCTGGAGAGATATCACGAGATTTAAGGCACTTGCCTTGATAGTAGCTAACCCGCCTCATGCTGCATATGTCAATACTTGAGAACAGAGGCAGGAATGTCCCTAATCAAAGCACAGTGTGCCCCAACCACCTCCTGCTTCAATAAAAATTAACTCGATAATTAAAATAAAATTCCAATTCTGTTCTTCATCACACAATTGACTCTTATTCTAAGAACTCATTCCTCTACCTTCCCCTCTGATACCATTTATTTGATCTTATAGCCAAAATACATTATTGTTGTACATCCCATAATTTCTATTTCTTTATGTACCACAAATTAGTGAAATCATAAGGAGGCTATCTTTTTATATGTGCTTTTTTCCATTCTATAAGAATAATGGCCTAAGTCTTTATGTTGTTGCAAAAGGCAAGATTCTGTCCTTTTTATAAATAGCTAAGTAGCATTCCATTGTGTAGGCATACTCAAGTTCTCTATTGAAAAATCTGGGGGATTCGAGAAGTATTTGTTTATTGAGGATGGGCCATACCTGCCACTACTCAGGACTTACTCCTAGCTCTATACTCAGGAATCACTCCTGCTAATGTTCTAGGGACCATATCTATATATGAACATATCAATATATAAGGCAAGACATGAACCCTGATCAGTCATATGTAAGGCAAGTGCCTTATCCACTATACTATCTCTCTACACATCCCAAATTATCTGTTGATGGGTGCTTATTTGTTTAAATTCTTGGCTATTTTATTCTTATCTTACTAGAAAAAAATAGAGCTAATAGAGTAGGGAGCTAGAAGTTTAAGACAAAACTGCCAGAAAATTTTATTCCTTCCTATATTTTTCTTCTTACTTACTTTTTGGGTTTTATATGTTTTTGTTTGGGGGCCACACCCAACCCAGTGGCAATCAGGGTTCACTCCTGGTTCTGTGCTCAGGAATAACTCCTGGGAGAACTCGAGGGGCAATACAGGTGCCAGGAATTAAACCAAGGTTGGCCATGTGTCAAGCAAGGTCCCTACCTACTGTACTATCACTCCACGTCCTCAACTCAATTTTTATTGGGGTAAAATCTCAGCTTTAAATCCACAGAGCAATTGTCCCTTCTCTCTCTTCCTCTCAACACCTTTTTTAAATTTTTGTTGTAAATTAGGTGACAGGGTACAATATTGTTAACATTTATGGTATTAATGTAAAACATTATTGAACCTTCACCACCATCAAAGAGCTCACAACCATCCACCACTGTTTGTAGATCCTAAGATTCTGTCCTTGTTTTTGTATAGCTAATTTCTTGACAAATTAGTCAACAAATTCAGATACCACACAGATACAATTTCCAGACCAAACAGTTCTTAGAAAACAGAATTTATAAACACAACCAAGAATCCTGTTTAAGTAGTGTGGCATTCCAAAGACAATATAACAATTACACTGCAATTACATAATTATATAATTGAGAGAGGTACTCTGCATGGAAAGGAACTCCACCAAAGCATTATTTTCTTCTGAAATTTGTTTTGATCCAGCAGTTATTGCTACTATGTAAACAGGCTTCAAAAATGACTTTGAACCAACACTTGCACAAATTACTGTTTCATTCTGAAGAAAAATTGTCACTGAGACCCAGCCAAATATTAGAAAATTGAGTCTACTGACCCCCTTTTTTCTTTCTTTTTCTTTCCTTCCTTCTTTGAATTTTATTTATATTTGTAGCTTCTGGACAGGGGCTCCCACCCGCTCTTTTTTGGTTTTTGTTGCTTTTTTTTTTTACAAAACCATAGAACATGAATCATCTTGTTCTTCCTCATAGTTCGATGTCTTCCTATGAATTGAAAAAAAAAAAGTGAATGGGGCACAGGGACCAAGTGATCCTAGGAACATTGTGTGGAAATAAAAAATGGCCAAACCTATATATCCAAACCAAAGTCGATGACAATAGAATCAGGAGACCCAAACTATAGCAAGCTATACACAAAGGGAACCTGTTACACTAGCTGTCCGGGGGGCTAAGAGTGGAGGTATGAAATGTATGCTTGGAACTATGGTGTAGGGAGGTCAAGACTGGTTGTTTGAATGGCCCCAATTCACTGTCACTAAGTACCTTAAATATAAATGAAAGATTTATAATTCACATTGGTCTCAATAAAAATTTAAAAAAACATGGAGCTACAGAAATAGTACAAAGGATAGAGCATTTGCCTTGCATGTGATTAATTTGGGTTCAATACGAGGCATTCCATATGGTCGGGCAACCATGTAAGAATAATTTCTGGGGTCAGTGAGGTAATGATAGAGGTAAGGTGTCTGCCTTGCAAGCACTAGCCAAGGAAGGACCACGGTTCGATCCCCCGGCATCCCATATGGTCCCCCCAAGCCAGGGGCAATTTCTGAGCGCTTAGCCAGGAGCAACCCCTGATCATCAAACGGGTGTGACAAAAAAAAATGAAGAATAATTCCTAACTGCAGAGCCAGGAACCCCTAAGCACCTCTGACTGTGGCCCAAAAACCATTTAAAAGAAAAGAAAACTAAATATATTTTATAGAAATTATCATTTTGAAATTTTTTATTATTTTCCCTTCTGCCTGAATTCTCACAAAATAACTGGGTTCTCGTGGTTAAGAAATTCCACAAAGGACTTAATTTATTTCCATCAGTTTAACTCTGCTTCCACTTATTTGGAGAGTGCTGTTTCCTCCTTGAAGATGCCTTTAGCCTCAATATCATAGAGTGTTTTACCTACATGTTGTTTTATATACCTCATGGTTTCAAGTCTGATATCAAGGTCTTTAATCCATTTGAATTTTATCTTGGTAAATGGTGTAGTTGGGGGTCTGAGTTCACTTTTTTGCAAGTGGCTAACCAATTGTGCTAACACCACTTGCTGAAGGGCTTTCCTTGCTCCGTTTAGGATTTCTTGCCCCTTTATCAAAAATTAAGTGATTGTATGTCTGGGAAACATTCTCTGAGTACCCAAGCCTATTCCACTGATCTAAGGATCTGTCTTTATTCCAGTACTATGCTGTTTTGATAACTATTACTCTGGAATACAGTTTAAAATTGGGGAAAGTATTGCCTCCCATATTCCTTTTCCCAAGGATTGCTTTAGCTATTCGAGGGTGTTTATTGTGCCAAATGAATTTCAGAAGTGTTTGAGTCAAACCTTTAAAGAATGTCATGGGTATCTTTAGAGGAATCTCATAGAATGGAGGTAAAGCATTTGCCTTGCATGCAGAAGGAATGTGGTTTGAATCCTGGCATCCCATATGGTCCCCCGAGTCTGCCAGCAGCAATTTCTGAGCGCAGAACTAGTAGTAAGCCCTGAGTTCTGCTGGGTGTGACCTAAAAACAACAAAAAATATATCTGTACAATGCTTTGAGGAGTATTGCATTTTAATTACGTTATTCCTGCCCAATCCATTTTCTTGTGTCCTCTCTTATTTCTTGCAGCAGAGTTTTATAGTTTTCTTGTCCTTCATGTCTTTAGTCAAGTTGACTCCAAGATATTTGCGTTTGTGTGATATTAATATGAATGGGATTGTTTTCTTAATTTCCATTTCTTCTCTATCATTAGTGGTATATAAAAAGGCCATTGATTTTTGTGTGTTAATTTTGTACCCTGCCACATTGCTATATGAGTCTATTGTTTCTAGAAGCTTTTTGGTAGTCTGTTGGGTTTTCTAAATATAGCATCAGAGTTAAACAGATGTGAATATATTAAGCTGAGAAGCTTCTGCACCTCAAAGGAAATAGTGCCTAGGATACAAGAACCACCCACTGAATGTGAGAAATCATTCATCCAATACCCATTAGATAAGAAGATAATATCCAAAATATACAAGGAACTGACAGAACTTCACAAGAAAAAAAAAACATCTAACCCATACAAAAATAGGAAGAAGAAATGAACAATTTCTCAAAGAAGAAATACAAATGGCCAAAAGACACATGAAAAAATGCTCCACATCACTAATCAGCAGGGAGAAGCAAATTAAAACAATGATGAGGTAACATCTCACACCACAGAAAATGGTAAATATCACAAAGAACAAGAACAATTGGTGTTGGAGGTGATGTGGAGAGAAAGGAACTCTCATTCAATGCTGGTGGGAATGCTGTCTAGTCCAGCCTTTATAGAAAACTATATGAAGATTGCTCAAAAAACGGGAAATTGAGCTTCCATATGATCTAGCTATACCACTCCTAAGGATATACCCTAGGAACACAAAAAATATAATTCAAAAATCTTTTCCTGCAATATTCACTGCAGTGATATTTACAATAAACAGACTCTGGAAACAACCAAGATGCCCTTTAAAAGATGAATGGCTAAAGAAACTGTGGTACATATACACAATGGAATATTATGCAGCCATCAGGAAAGATGAAGTCATGAAAATTTTTTATACATGGAAGTACATGGACTCTATTATGTTTAGTGAAATAATTCAAAGGAAAGAAATAGACACAGAAAAGTGTCGCTCATCTATGGGTTTTAAGGAAAATAAAAGATATTTTTGTAATAATTCTCAGAGACAATAGAGGTGAGGACTGGAAGGTCCAGCTCGCAATATGAAGCTCACCACAAAGAGTGGTGAGTGCAATTAGAGAAATAACTACACTGAGAACTATCATAACAATGTGAATGAATGAGGGAAATTGAAAGCCTGTATCAAATACAGGCAGGGTGGGGGGTAGGGAGGTGGGAGATTTGGGGCATTGGTGATGGGAATAACGCACTGGTGAAGAGAGGTGTTTTTTATACAACTGAAACCCAATTACAGCCATGTTTGTAATCAAATTCTATGAATTTAAAGATTTAAAAAAACTAAAAAATAAAAAAGAGAAAGAAAGGAAGAAAGAAGAAAGGAAGGAAGGAAGAGAGAAAGAAAGAAAAAAGAAAGAGAAAGAAAGAGAAAGAAAGAAAAAAGAATGAAAGGAAGGAAGAAAGAAAAGGAAGAAAGAAAGAAAGAAAGAAAGAAAGAAAGAAAGAAAGAAAGAAAGAAAGAAAGAAAGAAAGAAAGAAAGAAAGAAAGAAAGAAAGAAAGAAAGAAGGAAGGAAGGAAGGAAGGAAGGAAGGAAGGAAGGAAGGAAGGAAGGAAGGAAGGAAGGAAGGAAGGAAGGAAAGACAGAAAGAAAGAAAGAAAGACAGAAAGAAAGAAAGAAAGAAAGAGAGAAAGAAGAGAGAGAAAGAAAGAAAGAAGAAAGAAAGAAAGAGAGAGAGAAAAGAGAGAGAAAGAAAGAAAGAAAAAGAGAGAGAGAAATAGAGAAAGAAAGAAAAGAGAGAGAAGAAAGAAAGAAAGAAGAAAGAAAGAAAGAAAGAAAGAAAGAAAGAAAGAAAGAAAGAAAGAAAGAAAGAAAGAAAGAAAGAAAGAAAGAAAGAAAGAAAGAAAGAAAGAAAGAGAGAAAGAAAAGAGAGAGAGAAAGAGAGAGAAAGAAAGAAAGAGAAAGAAAGAAAAGAGAGAAAGAAAGAGAGAGAAAGAGAGAGAAAGAGAGAGAGAGAAAGAAAGAAAGAGAGAGAGAAAGAAAGAAAGAAAGAAAGAAAGAAAGAAAGAAAGAAAGAAAGAAAGAAAGAAAGAAAGAAAGAAAGAAAGAAAGAAAGAAAGAAAGAAAGAAAGATCCCACAGAGGGGCCAGAGAGGTGGAGCAAGCAGCCTGCGCTAGCCTAGGACAGACCGCGGTTCGATCCCCAGGCGCCCCGTATGGTCTCCCCAAGCCAGGAGCAATTTCTGAGCGCATAACCAGAAGTAATCCCTGAGCATCACCGGGTGTGGCCCAAACCCCCCTCTAAAAAAAAGAAATTCCACAGGAATTTTTTAGAGTTTTAGAATTAGAAATGCAATCATTATATAAAGCTGGAATTCATAAATTTCAGAAGAAGATGGGTTACTACGTTTTCTGATCATTTGTCTTGTTTGGGATGAGGACATGGGACAAATAGATCATAGATATGGCAGTTCTATGTTAATCAATCCCAGATCTCCTTTGTTAGTTGCAATCCCTTGCTGGCAACTTGGTGGCAACTTCCCACCAATCTTTTTACCTATTAAAAATCCTCCCCTCGAAAACTTTTTCCATGTCTAATTATACCATTAAGTGGAAAATGGTAAGAATCAAAAAAGGGTTAGGGTTAAATTTAGAGTTAGAGTGACAGTTAATGTGAGTAAAGTTATGGTTGAGGTGTTACAATAGGTTTTAGGGTATAGTTAGTGTTTGGATTAAGATTTTAGGGTTAGATTTAAATTTAAGTGTTAGGGTTATAATGGTTTAGTAGGGATTTTTTTTTTTTTTGGTTTTTGGGTCACACCCACAGTGCTCAGGGGTTACTCCTGGTTCAATGCTCAGAAATTGCTCCTGGCAGGCACGGGGGACCATATGGGGCACCGGGATTCGAACCGATGACCTTTTGCATGAAAGGCAAACGTCTTACCTCCATGCTATCTCCTGGGCCCCAATTAGTAGGGATTTTTAATTTTTTATTTAATCACCATATTTACAGGATCTTTTTTATGATCTTTGTTTTAGGTAAAATAAGGTTTAACCTAACAACTGCCCCTTCTTGTACAAAATATTGAAAGGGGATATAAGTTATGTTCTATTGTTTTCTGCGAGAGGCAAGAACCCCAGATCACAAAAGTGGATGTTATTTTTAATAAAAAAAATAATAAGACAGGACCCAGAGAGATAGCATAGTGGTGTTTGCCTTGCAAGCAGCCGATCCAGAACCAAAGGTGGTTGGTTCGAATCCCGGTGTCCCATATGGTCCCCCTTGCCTGCCAGGAGCTATATCTGAGCAGACAGCCAGGAGTAACCCCTGAGCACCACCAGGTGTGATCCAAAAAACAAAAAAATAAAATAAAATAAAATAAAATAAAATAAAAATAAAATAATAAAATAAAATAAAAAGACAGATCACTCAGTCTATCCTGAGCCAGTCCAACCCAGTTTTACAAGTGTAATCTCTGTTTGGGGTAAATCCAAGTTGTAAACAAGCATACAAAGGAACCAGGGATGATCTTTATTTTAGGTAAATAAGGTATAACCTAACAATTCTTGGCACTGTATATGATCTCCAAATCTACTAGATATGATCCCTGAAAAAAGAGCCTGGAGTAATTCCTATCACCAGATGTACGCCCTGTGATTATATTGTGAGTACTTTATAGTATCTTTGGAAAATAGAGATTATAACTTCAACATTATTGTAGATTATACTTCAACATTTAAGAAAATACTTTTATTTAACCATTTTAATAAAGTATCAGTATTTACAATACTGTTCATTATACTTTTCATACAAACATCACTCCAATAACACACCATCATCAGAGTCTGCTTCCCTCCATTAGTGTCCGACTGTCCCTCTATCATTGTCTCAAACATCCACTCCTTTGTAAGCTCAATTCTATAAATAAAATCTCCAGTGCTGATTACTTTAGTCATTTGTTGTTCTCTTACTACATTTCTTTATATCCTACATGTGAGGAAAATCTTTTAATTTATTGTGGAGATGGAAATATTTATGCACATATAGATGAATAAAGCTAAGCTTCCAAAATTCCACAAAATTGTAAATCGATGATAATTTGATAATAAAGCATTTTTTCAAAATTATATCTTTAAATAGTATAAATAATCCTATGATAATATACTTAAAATGTTACATGAAATAGTGAAATCCTACAAATATATAATTTTGTAAAAGTGAGAAGAGAATTAAGAAAAAAATTTGTTATTATGGGATCACACTAGTGATAATCAGGGGTTACTTCTGATTCTGCACTTAGGAAACACTCCTGGTTGGTTCAGGGGACCATATGGAATGCTGGGGATCAAACACAGGTCAAGGAAGCAAGGGACGCTGCTTACCTGCTGTACTATCTCTCTAATTAGGAAAAAGTTAAAATAAAATCTGAATAAGCCTATAAAAGTTTAAAGTGTATTATATCCATAAAAGGTAATATTGATCTTATGTTAGAAAATACTGTTATGGATTATGAATAAGTATGTTCATTAATAAATGATCATAATAAAAATTTCTAGACAATACTTTTCATCAAATCTTTCCATTTAATCAAGTATATTACCATAATTAAATGATTCAATAAGAAAATACCAGGAATATTAAACATTAATGCCTAGACATGAATAATATGAACCAGTATTGCTTTGTTTTTGTTTTTTAGACAAATGCAAGGTTCCTATCTAATCATTTCAAGCCTACTGCTGACTCCTTGAGTTCTGCCCCAGAAGCTAAAAATTTGGGAATACCTGCCAGCACTGAGACTGCCATTTTAAATGGTGAATATGAAGAAAATGAAAAGGAAACCTCTGTATCCCTAGAAGACCATTCTAAGGTAAAACTAGCATGGTCATACTAATAGTATTTCTTAGTTTTCCAAAGGTCTTAATATCAAAGCATGATCAAATAAATGACATAATACTAGTTTCAATTTTAGTCTTCAAAAAACGTTTTAATATGATAACTACACAACTGTCTGAAATGATAGAATTGTGAGTTTTACTTCTACAACCAAGGAGCTGTATAATTGTTTTACTGTTTCACCAAATCATATTCTAATTAAATTTGTAGCTATAATATGAGAACATTACAAATCAGATATCCGATGTGGAGAAAACAATTAATATAAATTAAATGAATATTATGAGTTATAAGTATGGTATAAATAATACTGAGTCACTTTTACGAAACTAACATTTTTCTTTTATTGGTGAAACAATTTTAATATTAAAGTCAAAGGAAGAGAGTGACAACGCAGAAGACCAGGACCCAAGCAAGAGCCATGGACTGATATCAGAGGATCTCAAGGAAAGTGACAGTGACTTGAGTGAGAACTTGGAAGATGCACCAACTGAAGGTACTCTGGACCTCAAAGATGTGAGTGAGCTTCAAAAGAAAGAACTCCCAGAGAGCACTGATGTTCTTGCTCCTGATTTTACTTCTGCGGTAGATTCTAACCAACACGAGAGCATGACAAATGCAGAGAAAGGCCAAGACCAACCTGCAAGTGACCTACATACTCATGTGAACAAGAACAGCAAAGAGAGCCAAGACTTAAGTGAGCCAGGAAATCCAGAACAGGGTCCAAAGAGTTCTAGTGAAGAAAAGAAAGAAGAAGAAGAAGAGTCAGTTGAGGTTGGTGTAAAGCATGATGACCAAGAAAA
The DNA here is from genome assembly GCA_004027635.1 of Crocidura indochinensis. Taxonomy (NCBI): domain Eukaryota; kingdom Metazoa; phylum Chordata; class Mammalia; order Eulipotyphla; family Soricidae; genus Crocidura; species Crocidura indochinensis. Next base: position 3,249 of record PVKC010027390.1, on the reverse strand, counting down.
GAAAAGTGAGGTTCCCAGGAAGCTTTCTAGTATTCACCAGGATGAAGACAGTACTCAATCTGATATTTTGGAGGAGTCTGAGCAACCAACTCAAGTGAGCAAGATGCAAAAGAATGAAGATGAGCAAGATAACATAGGTCATGAAGAAGATCAGTCTGATACAGAAATGGAAGAGGAAACTTCATCAAAAATCAAAAAGCACCAAGATTCAGAATGGCTGAACCATGAGGAAAAATCTAGCCCTGAGGTTATGAGTAACCAGCAAGAGATGGAGAAAAAGACTGTTTCTGAATCTTTGTTCATCAAGCCAACCAAAGAGGATGACACAAGAACCAGAAACCATGAGGCTGAAAATGGTGAGGATGGTGATGATGATAATGATGATGATGATGATGATGATAATGATAATAATGATGATGATGATGATGATGAGCACAGGCATAGTGCAAATGATGATGATGCCACCCCAAGCCAGGCACCCCTGCAGAGTGAAAGATCTAAGTCCATTGACTATCACCTCAAAAATGAAGAACAGAGAGACAGAGCACATGAGGAGAATGCTGACACCAGTGAGCCTAGAGAACACCTAGAGGTAAGATTATTTATACTAATGCTTGTCCAATTATGTAGTTAGCTTTATCAAAAAAGACAGCCATGGGGCCCGGGAGATAGCATGGAGGTTAGGTGTTTGCCTTTCATGCAAAAGATCATCGGTTCGAATCCTGGTGCCCCATATGGTCCCCCGTGCCTGCCAGGAGCAATTTCTGAGCATGGAGCCAGGAGTAACCCCTGAGCACTGCCGGGTGTGACCCAAAAACCAAAAAAAAAAGGGGGGGTGGAGAAATAATTCACAGTCATTAAAGTTTCATTGGAGTCAGCTAGCTTTATAAAAAAAAAATAAATAAATAAATTAAAAAAAAAAAGACAGCCATAATGGTTGTAATATATAGCATATTATTGAAGTTAACAACTTTGTTACATATTTGAAAGAATAGTTCCTAAAAGTCCTCATCACAGGGGGAAAATGTTCTTTATATATACTGTTGAATATTATCTGAAATTCACGTGGTGAATATTTTGCAGTATATATAAGAATTGATATCATTATGTTGTATACTTGAAAATTACATATACCTTTATATGTATTATCTGTCAATGATACCTGAATTATAGCAAATTGAAAAAGAATTTGTAATATCATGACTTTTCTCTGCACTGTGGCTTTTGAATATCTCTATGAATATTATACTAAAATAGTACAATTATTTATTTTACCTCCATCTCTATCATTAGGCTGAAAATATTAGTTTTATCTGGGTTTTCCTAAAAGCCAGCCCTGGATATTAGTGCATACAGTAGAAGAAATTCGGGAAACAAAGAGACGAGAGACAGTGATACAGAGAACGAAAAGAAACAAATAAATGTGTGTCATTAAATGTAAAACATCTTTCTCTGAAAAAAAAAGTAAAACATTTTCCTCTGAATTACCATTTGGACAATGGAGGATGTAGAATATTTAAGTAGATCCCTAGCATTTCCAATGAAGCAGACACTGCAGTTGAGATTTCCTGATATTAACTATAAACTAATAATGAATGGTAAACACTGACAGATTTAAGGGTTTAAAACTGACAGGTATAAGGGACAGGAGACAAGGACAATTTTGATGCCTTAAGAAGGGTACCAGTGATAGTTAAGTCCTCTGACCTAACAGATTCAGCACTGTTTATAGAGTTCATTATAAATATTAAGGGAAAAAAAGAGTTTGCCTATCATTTTATGATACAAACAAACTCATTCCAAAATGATCAGCAAAAACAAAACAAAACAAAACCTGGAAGTCTTTCACCAAAAATACGGGTGGGATACAGATTTTAGGGAGCAGTATGAGCAGTATTCTCCATCACTGACTTCTGTTTTCTTATGATTTAGAAATTAGGTATGAAACCTTTACCAACATGTCCTTAGGAATTACTAATACAACCCCATCTAAACTGTGACTATTTTCTCAATACCAAAAGGGAAGTTCCAATGTTGCTTCTGACTTTAGTGGCAGCATTTACTGAGTGATTTCCAGAGACATGGGATAAATTACAGTTGGTGGAGTGGGAAAAAAAGGAATACTATATTCTCTAAGCTTAGCATTCCCACAGGTGTGGCTAGAGTCTTTCTTTAAGACTTAAAACAATTTGGCTATGGAAAGTTCTGTAAAGTTATGCACAATGGTCATATAAGTCCTATAACAGCTGTCCCCTACATAGCAATAAACTTCTGCTCTTATTATAATGAAGGTCAAAAAAGCAGAGAGTTCTCCCACTGAAGATGGAAGTTCAACTGAAAGCTATTTGAAGTCGCACAATGCTGGTGAGTAGCACCATGTTTATGACTGTCAGGAAGAATATGAAATTGAACTCTATGAGACTAACCCAGATCCTCCTTGATAAGTGTTCAAAACCTCCACTCCTCATTTTCTCCCAATGAAATACTGCCCTATACTGTGAACATTTTTCTATCGCACATTTGATATGCAACTAAAGGTGAATGTGTTTACAAATAAAAGCCCCTGTGTTAATTCTACAATAGAATTCTACAATTCTACAAATTGAACTTCTCTTTCTCTAAATCTTTTGCTTCTGAGAAGTTATTCTTCCTAATTTATTCTCAAATTACTAAACATTAATGAATTAAGTGTCCACTCTCAGTCATCCATCCCAGTCACAAACATTTTAGAGGCAGTCCTTCCGAAACAAGGAGGAGGCATGAAATGCCAGGAATCAAGCCCACAGCCCAATGTCAACACACATGTGCTCCAGCCCTTTGATATAATCCTCCCCTACCTCACCCAGTCACATTTTGAATCTCATCACATTAAAGTTGTCATAGTTTATTTAACTTCTCAATAATGGGCACAAAATTGCACTGTAATATGGACTTAGACTATAACAGGAAAAGAGTTTGTCTTTTATTTTATAAGATCTTTAAGCACCATGATTACAAGCATGATTATAGTTGGCTTTCAGTCATAACAGAACACCCCCCATTCACCAGAGAAACATTCCCACCACCAATGCCCCCCTCCCTTCTTCCCCACCCTTCCCTGTATTCGAGACAGGCATTCTACTCTCACTCATTAAGATTGTCATGATAGTTGTTAGTGTAGTTATTTCCCTAACTGCACACACCACACTCTGTGGTGAGCTGGACCTTCATATTGTGAACTGGACCTTCGAACCCCCATCTCTATTTTCT
>PVKC010027389.1:0-15876 GCA_004027635.1 Crocidura indochinensis | reverse complement strand
AAAACATCTATATGGGGGCCAGAGAGATACCATGGAGGTAAGGCATTTGTCTTTCATGCAGAAGGTCATTGGTTGGAATCCCGGCATCTCATATGGTCCCCGTGCCTGCCAGGGGCAATTTCTGAGCATAGAGCCAGGAGTAACCCCTAAGTGCTGCCAGGTGTGACCCAAAATCCAAATAAACAAACAAACAAACAAACAAAAAACCATCTAGAACACAATGTCACAATCATTATTTTCTCAGATTATATTTCTTTATTTGAATTGAAATGGAAGAAGACAGTGTAAGGAGCTAATGTGTGCAGAAAATGCTGCTATTCAATGAATCACTTAGAGATTTAATAATTTCCTTAGAAATAAGGAAAAGTTAGTGATTTTTACTTCTTTGAGTAAAATTTGTGATTTTACAAAATTATACACTTTTTGATTTTATTTTTGTTTGTTTGTTTGTTTGTTTTTGGGCCACACCCGGTGATGCTTAGGGGTTACTTCTGGCTATATGCTCAGAAATCCCTCTTGGCTTGCGGGACTATATGGGACACCAGGGATAGAACACAGGTCTGTTCTTGGACTGCCGCATGCAAGGCAAATGCTCTACAGATTTGCTATTGCTCTGGCCCCAAAATTATATACCATATTATAAGTTTTATATTTTGTTTTGGTTACAGAAATGGTGGCACTCAGGGTTAGTCCTGGCTCTGTGCTCAGAAATTGCTCTTGGCAAACTCGGGGTACCTTGAGAGATGCTTGGGATTGAACCCAGGTCAGCCTCATGCAAGTAAGTACTCTACCTGCTGTGCTTTCACTCTGGTGCTATTTATTTATTTATCTATTTATTTATTCATTTATTTATTTATAACACACGTGTTAGTGCTCAAGGGTTACTCCTGGCTCTGCACTCAGAAATTATGCCTGGCAGGCTCAAATGACCATATGGGATGCTGCAGATCGAACCCAAGTTGGACACGTATAAGGCAAATGCCCTATAGCTTTGGTCTCTCTTTTTATTTTTTTAATTTTTGACTGTGATGTTTCTTTTATAAATGGAAATAGTAGATAAGTATGTAATTTTCATTGCATTATAAATCTTGAATTTCAATATATAACTGTTATATTAATGATTATGTCTAACTAATATTTTTTAATGTGTAAGTCATGAATGTAAATATATTTAAAGCATTTTTTCATGTCTATTGAAAATTTTAAATTGTGTTTCAGGGGACATAACTTATATTCCTTGAAATTCTTAACTTTCACTCATTATTTTACATTTTAGAGTTTTTGGAGTATATCTTTTTTTCATTTTAAAGTTTATTAGATATTATTATTTTTATGTTCTTTTTATTAAGATACCATTATTTATAAAATTATCCATTCCTAAAAGCATTTCAGGCATATAACATTGGAAAACTACCTCTACTAATGCTTTTAGGTTCTTGCTAATCTCCAGACTGTCTCCTTAATGAGTAAATTTAAAATTTGGGTTTTTGTAGAGGATGGGCTGGAGAGATAGCACAGCGGTAGGGTGTTTGTCTTATATGCAGCCAACCCAGGATGGACGGTGGCTTGAATTCTGGCATCATATGGTCACCTGTGCCTGCCAGGAGCAATTTCTGAGCGTAGAGCCAGGAGTGACCCCTGAGAGCCTCCAGTGTGACTAAAAAAAAACAAACAAATATTTTTTGGTTATTTTTTGGTTATTGCATTTGTCATCCTTACAATGTTCTTAGCTCAGTGGTATATATATACATGTGTGTATATATCTATATCTATATATTCTAACTCAACATTGTGTTTGAGGATAAGGTTTATCTTAACAGAAATCCAAGACCTAGAAATATCTCTGAGATTTATTTTACTCAAGTGTAACATTTTCCCAGCAGAAACTGTCAATATCAGATGTTTCCTCTATTATTTTCCTCTACCTCTAGCTAAAAAACAAAATAACTTAAAATATTATGTTGAGAACAGAGCCTTTTACTTTCAAAGAAATATAGGGAATAATATGATTAATATTACTATAAATACTTTTTTAAAAATTAATGAATATTAAAAATAAAATTTAATATTTTATTAACATAAAACTAAAGAATATCATTGAATTTTTGTTTATTTTTAATTGGTTCTTATACTTATAGATGGATAGGTATAAACTACATGGAGAAATGTCTCAGCATCAACTCTTTAAATTTCATTCAGTATGATTATATTTTCTGAAAAATTACATAATTGTCTAGGTAGGAATATAGTAGAGAAATACAAAAAAGCATGCGCACATTTTATAAGGTATCATCTCAGTTAGCTTGGTTGATGAATTTGCCCTGTATTGTTATTTATGGTTGAGTTTTTCTGGAAAAACAAGTTCAAATAAAGAGATCAGTTTTATGGAGAAATGGTATGTACTTGGAAAAGAGACATCTTTGCTTTGTTTGTTTTTGGCAACGGATTTCTGTTTAACTCAAACTCAGGTGATTCAATAAAAACAATGTGACCAGGGTCAAGTAATTACTAAGGCATTAAGCATACATCATTTTTCTTTTTTTCTTTTTTTTTTTAAGTTTCATTTGCAGATGTCCTCAACACAGGAAAGGTAGTCGGATTTATCTATTATAGGCCAAATCAATATGTTATGCTTGTCTGGAAAGCAATGATGAAAATTATACTGAGGGCATCCCAAGGTTTTTAGGAATCCAGGACATTGAAGATGAGTTGTGGTTCTTACAAAAGTAAAGAGCTGAAGCGTATGCACAACTGTAACAGAAGTGTCTTGTAATTTTATACCTGTAGAGAAAATCATTACTCCTGAAAATCAGATGATGATGCTATTATGCAGAAATAGGGAATTACTGAAATGTAAACAAGATTCAGTAAACCCTTATAAGTCATGTTTCTCTCTTTAATTACACATATAAAATTGTTTTCTAAATAATAAATTTTTCCTTGCTATTGGCATATGTAAAAATCATTAAATTAGAGTCAGAGATATAAAAAGTGCTTAACAAACTTGACTAACAAGTGAATGGTTCTACATTTAATCCCCAGCACTACGTATGGTTTCTTGGGGTCCTACAGTTATTTCTAAGCAAAACAGAGTATAACTCAAAAATAGAAAAAAAAAATAGCTACCTGAGAAGTAAGTAGAGACTGGTGAAAGTCTGAGTGCTCAAGCATTGTATTACTGAAACTCAACCATGAATAACTTTGTATTTCACAGTGATTAAATAAAATTAATAAGAGAGAAAAAATTAAAATATATTTATCTTATTAAATTTTTGCTCAGTGAGCAATTATTTTAATAAATTTAAGTTGCCTTATTTGTACCATGAAGATATGGTTTAACTACCATTTGAGTGAATGATATTTTCACGAGGTGGTTTTCATTTTTAAAACTATAGATTTTATTGAAATCACCCCTACAGAGAAAGAAAGCTAGTCAAGAAGGCTCCCAGGTCACATAGAATCATATAGTCATCCCCATACAGAACTTCAAAATCTCACAGATTCCTGAAAGTTGATATGAATGAATACTCAGTCCTGGTAATAATTTATTTTTTTAAATTAATATCTTTATTTAAGCATCATGATTGCAAACATGGTTGTAGTTGAACTTCATTCCTAAAAGGAACAAGACTCTTTCACCATTGCACCATTGCAACTACAAATGCCCCCCATCTCTCTCCTCCCTCACCCCCTGCCTGTATTCTAAATGCTTGTATTCAAGACATGCATTCTATTTCTCTAAATTAATTTCGTTATTTCTCTAACTCCACTCACCACTCTTTTCATTTTGTGAGCCCGTTCTTCCAGTCCTCTTATCTATTGTCTCTGGACATTATTACAATAATATCTTTTATGTTTCTTAAAACTCATAGATGAGTTAGACTATTCTGGGTTTATCTCTTTCCCTCTGACTTATTTCACTAAGCATAATAGTTTCATGTCCATCCATGTATAATTTCTAATCTGATTCAGAATGTTCTCAAGAAGTCCAATTCAAAAACTCCACTGGATACTCAGTGACTTTATAGTAAACCTACTTTGTGATCTACAGCCAAGTTAACACATTACCAACTCATATTACCCATTCAGAGTTTGTATGTGTTGTGTGTGTGGGGGGGGGGGGAAATAAGCACTTAGCAACAGGTTCAGGGCATGACTCATTTAAAATATCTCACCTACAAATGGAAAACTGAGTGTGTGTCAAAAATTCCTGTACATCAGAGGTTACACAAATTTCTCGTTTTACTCAGAGCAAAAATACAGATGTTCTTTCCTACCTCTGAAAGAGCAAACATGCTCCACAATCAAAACAACCAATCTATGAGAGCTGGAGGGTTGGACTTTATTTTTCTTTTAAAGTCTGAGTGAGGTGATATTCTAATGCTAACAGCTGAGAAGCAGGTCAGTCAGGTTCTAGGGTGCTCTATTACACAAGCACGATACGACCAGCTCCACCCAATTTTGTTTCGCTGGCACCTTCCTCCTGTTCAGCGGGGCACTGGCATACTTACTTCAATGTCCTTTCGCTAAAGCAAGGTAGAGACTCATTCCAGTCAGGAAAACTGTGACATTTCATTGCTGTGAGTAAATGTCTCATAGATCTGAAGGTAAGCACGTGAAGAGTTATGATCTCTTTTCTCTATCTCTTTCTCTTTCCCTCTGTTTCTCACCCTCTATCCTCCCTCTGACCCAGCTTCTTCCCTTCCTCTCTTTCCCTCCAACTAAAGAGAATATGAGAATCATAATCAGTTCAACTTTTGACAGAACAGTTCGTCATGAAACTACTAAGACTCGTAAAAAGAGGCGATTCTTTCATTAAGTAATTATCTTCTAAATGAGCATTTGCACTGTTAATGCAAGTTAAGTTTAAGAATTATTGTCAAATCTTCTAGATCGTAAAACCAGGAAAGTTGTTAAAAAATACATGACTACATAAACTTTTTTTTTAAAGCCAGGTAACTAGAATAGCTATGAATTGAATATTTTGAAATAACTTATTTGTTTAGTTATTGGACTAACAAAGTAAGTTAGTTGCCTAGAATTAAGCTATATGTTGTTAAAGTATTAGAATATGATAATTTTTGAAAAACTTTCTAGTATAATAAATTTTAATATATCTTAATAGAGAAATTATTAATGTAAAATGACAAGGTATGCATATGTAATTATTTCCTTAGCATGTATTCATTCATGATCAGAAAATCTAAAAAAAAAAATCCAGTTGCTATACAAGATATTTCACAGAATAAATATGTTACATACTTTCTTAATATTTTTATTTTGTTCCTATCAAATGCTTCTCTTTTTTTTGGTTGTCAGCTTATTATTTGTTATTGTTTTATTATTTCAATCTAGACTATTGAAAAAATCTGAAAAGCCTAAGTTTGAGAAACTAGATTCATTACATCTCTTTGGAGAAAATTTGACTTTAACTTTCACTAAAGTGTTATTGTATTAAGGTTTACAACAGGGAAGTCTCAAGTGAGAAGGAAGCATGGCATGCATATAATTTCCTTCATTTATGCTGAACCAAGTCTTGTAAATTGGTAGTCACAAAGTTTGAAAAATTTTCTTTCCTTATTATTAAATAATATAAAAGTGAAAAGAAATACCTAAGACTGTGATGCAATCCCATTTTCTGGTTTGGTAGACTTATTCAAAGTCCTCACTGAAAAAAAGAAATTTCTAGAAACATACTTTTTTTCTATGTTCCTATTTATCTTTTATTTTGGGAAAGCAAAAACCATGTTCTAGGTTGGAAAGATTAACACAGAAAAGTTTTCGAGAAATGTGTTCATAACAGGCAGATTCCAATGACAAAGGCAAATGGAATATCTTTATTTGTAATCTAAGTACTAGCACAAGAGAAAGCAAATGGAATATACATAACAATATATATAATATTTAGTTATTTCACTATAGAAAAGTTTTATATCATCCTTCTATTAGGACAGGAGTAAAGTATAGATGTATGCACTCATTTAAAAACATATGTTTTGATTAAGTTTGGAATTACTAGTATTTTTCTCCTTTTGTTTAAGTTTGGTTAAGCTGACACAACCGGGCCACCTCCTTATTTTTAAAGCATGGTTTAAACATGGTATGACTCAGTTACAATAGGAAGGTTGGGCAGAATGGCGACTTATGCAATTACTCAGGGAAAAATAATAGGCAGACCTATTTTCTCTTTGTTTCCCTTAATGGTCAAGAACTATTTGTTTTCTTCACCACTTCTCAAAACCTCCACGCAAGAGTAGTAAAGTGAAACCATTTATTGGTACCAACATCAAAGACAGAGGAAAAAATAAGTGCACATTTTCTTTGTGCAAAGTTATTCTTAAAACAATACATAAACAGTGAAAAATCACAAACTTTGAAATAATAGCATAGTTCTTCAAGTCTATATAAACAAAATATGCTTAATACAAAAGATTTGAATCCCTTTATAGTGTGAAGATATGAATAATTACGCACCATTCTTAGCTCTATTGCTACATTATTATCTCAAAATTCCTCTTAGGAATTTTTAGCTTAGGACAAAGAACAAAAAGAGAAATACAGCTAAGTGGTTTTTCCACAAGTTTTTCTTCTTCAATAAATCTTATTACAACCCACTTTCTGTCTGCATGCACAGTGCACCTAGATCACTTTGGTATTTGTACATATACCATCAGTCATCAGGCATAACCTTAGATGTATGTAAACAGATTACACAATAGTTTGTAGAGATGGAGCAAAACTGAGAAGAAAGTAGCAAGTTCAGATCTCATTGTAGTACTCTAAAGTTTTTGTATCATTTGTTTTCAAAGCTTGTGATTTGTTCGTGATCAGTTCTGAATAGGACCTAATTATCAAAATTGTCTAGTCCATATTTGCACAAAAGCCCAGGACAGAGATTCTAATTAGAATGGCTTGCATTTTTCTTTTTCTATCTCTTTAAGGTAAAATGACTAAGATGAAGGGTTTCATCTGGTTCTCTTGAAGCAGGAAACTGAAACAAATTTTCTGCCACTGTCAGACCAGAGCAACAAAAATAAATCAAGACTTATACAACAACTTTATCCTACAACTATATTCTGAGCAAAATGCAAATCATATTCAAGACATACAATTTTTATCCTTTGCTTCCTTTCTCTGCTTTTCCCTGAAATAAATTATAGCAAGTAACAGAATACTTGGTTCATTTAGGGTGTTGATACCAAAAGTTTTCAAGTTACAGTCTAAAGCTGGGTAAAGCAAGGGAGATCCCATTGGTGGTTCAGTGTTACAGGCAAAAAGAAACAGGAACAAAACTCACTTTGTGAATTCCTGATATGTGGATTCTCATTACAGTAAAGAAGTAAAAGGTCAATGCCATGTTCCTTGTACAATCTTATGAGAAAATTAGAAACACGTAGGGTATTTTTTTTCTCCTCTAGTGATACCTTCATTAGAAAGATAAAATATCAAAAGCCAAACGTTCAGGAAAAAAACTATTATTCCATTTGATAAACAATAAACTGCCAATTATTAATCAAGCTAATCAGATCAGTGGCAGTCATAATGAAAAGGCCTGGGTTAATTGCAATCAACATGACAGGATTCAAAAGAGAAAAAAAGGTTTCAAAAAGATCTATGTATTTTAAATTAAATTAAATTGTAGTTAAAATGTGATCAATGAGCTTTAAGTTTAATAAAATATTAGCAAAATATAGATCCTAGGGATAATCTTTTGTTTGCATTAATCTATAAACCCTCTCATAAAGATGTCTAACTAGAAGATAACAGATCTTAATTCAAATAATTTTAGATTGGAAGAAAATCTAAAGTGTGTTTTAGTGCTAGTAAGTGCTAGTAAGCGCTTAGCAAGGTTAAAAGAAAACCTAATCTAATATTTTACAAAATAAATTTATAAACTATTCTGATAATATTATAATATATAGAGTCTCTTCATTAAAAATTTGTTGGGGGTCAGTTCTAAAAGGCAATTGTCTATTAAATCATACTTTTATTAATTGTTTTATTTTGTGCCACACCTGGTGATGCTTGGGGGTACTCCTAACTAGGCTACGCATCCAGAAGGCATAACCAAAAACCACAAAAAAAAGAACCCCACAAAATAACCAACTGTATTATGAGCCCACATGAATACATTCTATGCCTTTCCACTCAAAACTATGTCCTTTTTCCTACATGTAACTAATTCACTGATATTTAACACTAGGCTTTTGTCCAGTTTTAAACCCTATACTTGAAATTTACACAGTAGACTGGCACAATTTATTATTTAATCTTCTATAAAAATAATATCTTCATAATAATCCCTTTTTGTTTGCTTATTTTGTTTTGGATCAAACCTGCTAATGTTCAAAACTTACTTCTTACTCTGTTTTTTCTTTCATATATTTTATTTATTTTTATTTTTAAATAAGATCTTTATTTAAACACAGTGATTACAAACATGATGTAGTTGGGTTTCAGTCATAAAAAGAATACCCCCCCTTCACCAGTGCAATATTCTCCTCACTAGTGCCCCTTTCCTCCCACCACCACATGTATTTGAGACAGACTTTCTACTTCCTTCACTCAATTGAGATTGTTATGATAGTTCTCAGTGTAGTTATTTCTCTAACTGCACTCGGTTTTCAATGTCACTCCTATGACTCTGGGGAATATATGAGATTCTAGAGGTCTAATATGGATTGGCTGCATTCAAGACTGTAAGTTAAGCACCCTACACACTGTACTTTTGCTCTGTCCCTTTAATAATCCTATATGTCTGTCAGCATTTCTTTTTAAATGAATATTTAATAAGTATGAAATAATATTACATCTCCAAATCCTAGGAATTTACAAGATGGACTCTTACTAATGCCTTTACAATAAAAAATATATCAGATGATATTATTCAAATATTTACATTGTATTTACCTAACTGAAAATTCAGCGAAAGGAGATCAATGAAAACAAAACAACAGAAGGACTTTTGGAAACTACACAGATTCTGAAAAATTAACAAGATTGAAAGTAGTGAATACTGAAAATTTAGTGAGGATTTTTTGGAATGTTTGACAATAATCAGATCTAAATAATATCAGTTGCACCTCACTTTTCTTATCTGAGTCACCCAAGAGGATTTGAGTTAAAAGTAAGCTCTAAGTCCAGATCAACATTAAGTATATCCATTCTTCATCTTGAGAGATAGTACAGCATGTGAAATACTTGTATTGTTAGCAGATGACCCTGGTTCAAACTCTAGTATTGAGAATCAGGAGTACAAAACAGATTAAGCTTAAAAAAAGAATGAATAAAAATTCTAAGATTTTTAAAAATTATTTATTTAATCTAAATACTTTGAATTTAATATTGAATTAAATGGAAGTCAGTAGATTTATTTTTTGACTTGCTTGTCCCAATTACTGGTTTTCATTATCTGATGTTTGGAGCATTAGTAACATCTTAGTAGCATCTCTGGAGTACATAATCCTTTTAATATTTTTTTTTGTCATAAGGTCTTTCATGAGGATTCAGAGTGATAATATTGTAACCTGTAAATTATTTACAGAAGTGTTACATTTTAACACTAACGAACAAAAATTGGATTGGGGATATAGTTAAGAAGTAAGGAAATTTGACTTGATTGTATAAGGTCCTTTAATTTATCCCTGACTTGATAAATAAAAAAGGAATTAATATCTGTTATATTTTACTTATGTCAAATATGCCTCATGGCATTTATATCTAGATTGTATCATTTAACTTTTAAAAAAAAGTGGGGGGAATCCCAAACCCAGTCAACTCCAGCACTCCTTCTTTTTCTTGTTTTGTTCTGATTTGTTAGTTTTTGACTTTATTTTTCTTCTCTTTTTTTCTTCCACTTTTCCCTTTCTTTTTCACTCTTGTGGTTATTATTTGATGTTTTTTTTTTTGCCGTGTGCATTTTTTTCTTTTTTCTTCCATTTTTCTTTTTTTTTGGTAGTTGTTACCAAATTTTTTTCTTCCTTTTTTCTTGACCTTTTTATCTCCAATGACGGTGGAATGGATGCTCAATCTACAACAAGCTGTAAAGTGGAGACTGGTTGCACTAGAATTCTGGGGGTAAAGGAGGGAGATATGGGATACATGCTGGGAACAGGGGTGAAGGGAGGACAGCACTGGTGGTGGGAATGCCCCTCATTCATTGTCACTATGTACCATAAATGATGTAGTGAAAGATTTGTAAATGCACTTTGGTCACAATAAAAATAAAAAAAAAGAATAGCATTGCAAAATGAGTAATCTTAGAATGATAATGATAAAGTCATGGTCATTTGTTTCTGTTTTTAGAAACACACTGATCACTGCTAAGGGCTTACTCCTGGCTCTTTACACTCAAAATAATTTCTGGCAGTGCTTAGGAAATCTTATGTGATGTCAGGGATCAAACCTGGGTCAGCCATAATACGCAATGCAAGAGTCTTATCTGCTATCTATATTATGTTCCAGGCCCAAGCCATTGCTTGTTTATAATGATTGCTTTTCACAGGCTATTTATAGTCAAAACCAGAATTTTAATATGTCTAGATTTAAAAACTCTTACCCATGTTTTCTCTATTTCATAATTTCACACTTAGAGCAGAATGATATTTTTGGCTTGGTCTATTAGTTAAAACAGTAATTTTGAAACTGTAATATTGAGCTAGTTTATTTAAATTGATAGTTCCAATCATGTTCTCATTTATAACATAAGGGAATATAATGTAAAATATCCTAAAATAGAAAATTTTAGAATCTCTTTGATTGTTGTTAGACAAAGCATCTAATGAAACTAAAAGTATCATGAAAAATAAAGATAGCAATTTCAAATTCAAGATTTTGAAATTAGTTAATATGGGTTTTCAGCCATGAGAGTGATGATACCTGATCTGATTTTGTCTTAGTTACTAATGAAATGTTTTCAAGGATAATTCCTAGATAACCCATTTTAAAGTGTACATTTTCTGTATTATCACTAATATGATTTTTTTTTTGTGTGTGTGGTTTTTGGGTCACACCCGGCAGTGCTCAGGGGTTACTCCTGGCTCCATGCTCAGAAATTGCTCCTGGCAGGCACGGGGGACCATATGGGGCACTGGGATTCGAACTGATGACCTTTTGCATGAAAGGCAAACGCCTTACCTCCATGCTATCTCCCGGGCCCCCACTAATATGATTTTAATAATAAATATTACAAATTAAAACTTGACAAAGAGCATGATTTTTGACAAATTGATGAAATAAGTGAGTTTTATTTTATTACATATAGAATAGAAGAAAAAATTCTAATAAATACAAATTTATATATGGTCATGTTTATTAACAAATATATTATGTATTTAATATATATGTTAATATATCATTCTGTTCCAAACAGTTTTTGAATGACAGATAAAGAAAATTTATACAGAAAATACAAATCTAGGAAGCTGAAGACATAGTATAGTAGAGTAAGTAGGATCTGTGCCTTGCACCTGGGCAATCTGGGTTCAAACCCCAGAACAGTAGATTTTTCTGGAGCTCCACCAGGTGTAAGGCATGAGCATGGCTTGTGTGACCCATAAAACAAACAAAAAAATTATACCACGGTAAGTGTTTTAACAAAAACAAAAATAAATCCAAGACTCCAGTTTCAATATATTGTATTATTATATAAAGATATAATATATAAAATGTATAATATATAATTATTATATAATATATTATATTTAAAACACATCTCAGAAAAATTATCCTTTATTTTCTCATAAATATGTTCTCATTTTATTTGTAGAGTTAAGAAACTTAGAAAATTTTGCTTTAAGAAGATTCAATGTTCCATTTAATAATTAAAGTGCTGCTTATTTCTTTCAGACTAACTTCAGTAATACCATTACCAAAAAGGCTACAATGTTGATCTCAGTAAAAATTCTTTTGATTTCAACTTTGTTTAGTTCACTACTCTTTGGAAGCACTGGAGTAAAAGGTGAAGAAATAACTACAACAAAAAATACTGCAGAAATTTTCAAAAAAACAGAAAACCTAACTAATCGTTTGAATTCTGCAGAAAAACCATACTCATTTAATAATAGTAAAGAAATGTTCAATCCCGAATTAAATACTACCTCCTTTGTGGATCCTTCAAATAGAACTCAAGGAACAACAGAAATATTTAGTAATTCTTCGACAGATTATTTTGGAACTTTAAAATCTACAGCCATGGTTTCTACAAGCTCTTCCCCAATCAGTAGCTTTGTCTCAAGAGAACTGCCACAAAACTCATCTGAAAATTTTTTACCAGTTTCAACAACGCCCACAGCTGCACCTACTGTATTTTTTGAAAACGCGACTTCTTTCACCACTTATACCATGAAAACTCCTGAAAACAGTTCCATTTCAATTAGTATCACTCCAGTACCAAACTCCACCTCTGAAACTCCTATGACAAGGACACCAGAAGAATGGCTTACTACAACTAATGAGAACATCCCCTATCAAGAAACTACCCCTTATCAAGAGAAGACAACTCCACGACATACCACAACCTTCACCAATAATTCAAAAATATTTTCGAATGCATCTGACTCTCAAAAAGGTAATTGTAAACAACTTTAGCTTTCTTTTTTGTGAAATTAAAAAAAATTTTTTTTGGTTTTGGTTTTTGGGTCACACACGGCTGTAGTCAGGGGTTATTCCTGCCTCTAAGCTAAGAAATCACTCCTGACTTAGGGGATCGTATAGGATGCAGGAGGACTGCGATCCATTCTGAGTCAGCTGCGTGCAAGGCAAACAAACACCCTACCGCTGCACCACCACTCGGGGCCCAGGCGGGACTAGATTTTGAGATTAATCATATAGATTACAATCAAGGAATGTATAAGATATCAAATTCATTGAAAATACTCAAGGAACATAGAGACTTAAAAGTCAGCAATTCGGGGCCCGGGAGATAGCATGGAGGTAAGTCATTTGCCTTTCATGCAAAAAGGTCATCGGTTCGAATCCCGGTGCCCCATATGGTCCCCCGTGCCTGCCAGGAGCAATTTCTGAGCATGGAGCCAGGAGTAACCCCTGAGCACTGTCGGGTGTGACCCCCCCCCCAGAAAAAAAAAACCAAAAGAAAAAAGTCAGCAATTCTAGTCAAGATTGCATGAGAACATAATATATTTAAATTGAAAACAAAGCATTAAAAGGATTTAAGGAAGAGTCGAATTTTGAGATAATAGATCATTTTCATAGAAATTTGGACTACCTATAACTGCATTTATTTTACCTTGAGCATTCCTGGGAATGGTCCACAAATCAATATACAGTTAAATGTAAATAGCCCTAATTTTTTTAAACTTGTTATTTATTTTTCCTTTTTAGATTTGATTGTTTTTTTGTTTGTTTTTTTTTCGGGGGGCACACCTGGTGACACTCAGGAGTGACTCCTGGCTATGCACTCAGAGATCACTCCTGGCTTGGGGGGTTTGGGATGCCAGGGAATCGAATCCTAGCTTAGCGCATGTAAGGCAAAAACCTTACCACTATAGATGATAGATAGATAGATAGATAGATAGATAGATAGATAGATAGATAGATAGATAGATAGATAGATAGATAGATGATAGATAGATAGATAGATAGATAGATAGATAGATAGATGATAGATAGACAAGCTATATATACGTTATATACTTAAATTGGTTAAGTTCCAGTCATGCAATGTTCCCACAGCATTCTGTGACTTCACCAAGTACATTTTACACCACCACTAGTCTCTCTCTCTCTCACTCTCACTCTCTCTCTCTCTCTCTCATTCTCTCTATTTTCTTTTTCTTTTTTGTTTTGGGGTCACCACCGGCTCAGGGGTTATTCCTGGCTCTGTTCAGAAATCGCTCCTGGCAGGCAAGGATTCGAACCACCATCTGTTCTGGATCTGCTGCTGCAAGACAAACGCCCTACCGCTATGCTATCTCTCTGTTTTCCTTTACACTATGTCTTACTGATTTTTTTTTTTGTGAACTCATTCTCTATTTTCTAATTATTCCCATTAGCTATTAATTTTATTAATTATGGGAGAAAGAAGTTTAAGTTTTGTTCTATATTAAATTTATTAAAGTTACAATTTATTAACAACATCTTTAATTCAATGTAAAAATAAGAAAATGTTGTAGTGGTATAGATATGAGTCACTTGCATTAAAGCATATCAGTACTGATATATATATATATATATATATATATATATATATATATATATATATATATACACACATCTATCTATATAATAATAACTGGGGTCTGAAAGATAGTAGACTGGGTTGGGTTCTTCCTTGGGATTGGCTAATTTGAATTCAATCCCCAACACGCCTATGTTCTGAACCCACTAGGAATGATCCCTGGACATACGTTATGTCATAATAAGTTATGCTCAGGCATAACTTCTGAGCACTTCCCAGTGTGACACCAAATAGTGCGACACCCAGTGTGAAAAAAAATAACAAACAAAAGAAAGTAGCTAGAAAATTACACTTAAACTTTGGCTAGGAGTGAATGTAAGAACACTGGTGGTAGAACACTATATCTCTAAACTTCTACTATCAATAACTCTGTAAATTATGGTTCATTAATAAATAAAAAGTTTTATAATTAAAAATAAAACTATCAATTGATATAATTGTTAGAAAACTAACAAATCACTTAAGGTAATTTAAAATTTCTCGGAACTATAGCATATTTGTCATTATATCACAAATACTCAGAATTTTATAAAATACATACTAACACCATGATCTCAATTAATTCAAAAGTTTCAAACATATTTTATATGCACAAAATCAGAGATTTATTTCTGTTCTTTGATTATTTTCTATTTTTTTGATTATTTTCTATTTTAAATATGCTATTTTCTTCTTTATTTTCCAGAGAACAGAAATACAGGAGTAGTATTTGGGGCCATTTTAGGTGCAATTCTAGGTGCTTCATTTCTCAGTCTTGTTATCTACCTCTTATGTGGGAAAAAGAAAACGGATTCATTTTCCCATCGACGACTCTATGATGACAGAAATGAACCAGGTAAAACAACTTTAGAACTTAATCTCCACACAGCAGCTTTAATTAATAGTGGATGATAATTTCAGGGATATAACTGATAGAGACAAATCAATATCTTTTCTAAGCTGTTTCTTAAAATAATTATGAACCTATAATTTAAATATAAAAGAGCTGTTATTCACTGCATCACAATTGGTCTAAAGTAATAACCTCAAAATGTAAAATATAAATAACTGGGGAAATATATGACACTAAGTAAATATGGCCAGTTTTTAGGAAATAACTGCAAATCTATTCTTATTTTTATCACATTTGCAGCACAATTTAAACAAGCATATTTTAATTTGAGGCACTTCTAAAATTTCACACATGGAAAACTCTATTTGCAATCTTAATAGTTTATAAAGCAACATCTAACTTTTTTCATATTTAGAAAATGTCAAAATTAACTTAATTATATTTTTATTAAGTTGATATCTATGAGTAATGTATCTATTAAGAATAAGACATTACTTGAGATTAGTGATACAATATTAATCAGAATACAGATGAAATCACTTCATATACTTGACTTATTTTTTTTTGTTTTTTTGATTTTTGTTTTTGGGCCACATCCAGTGACGCTAAGGGGTTACTCCTGGCTATTCACTCAGAAGTCGCTCCTGGCAAGCACGGGGGACCATATGGGGAACCGGGGAATCGAACCGCGGTCCGTCCTAGGTTAGCACAGGCAAGGTAGACACCTTACCTTCAGCGCCACCACCTGGCCCCTTGACTTATTTTTTTAACTGCAAAATAATAACAAAATTTCTGGCTTATGCCTGCACCATAAAAAATAACTAAATACTTCCAATGGTCCTATTAA
>PVKC010027388.1:0-15771 GCA_004027635.1 Crocidura indochinensis | reverse complement strand
CACACACACACACAAATATAGGATCACAAGTCTAGTAAAATCAATATCTAGCCTGGTGGTTTCCAAATGCAGCTGCCTCCCCAGATCACCTGGAGGATCTTTTGTTCATATGCAGAAAATTGGTCCTTAACTAGGAGGCCACATGCGACCTCCTCCTTCCACCCTCCCCCACCAAGCAAGCAAAGCAAATCCTGTCACACTCATTCATATACATACTGTCTAAGGCTGCTTTGTCTACACAATGGGAGACCAAGAGCATTTGCAACAGAGCTCATCACATAGCCTGCAAAACCTAAACTATTTGCTTTTTTGGCTCTTTATGGAAAACATTTGCCTACTGCCAGCCTAGACAAATGTGTGTTTCCATGAACTTTCCAGAAGATTCAGTGCACTGCCAGGTTCAGGAATTACTGACAGCAATTTGTATTCTTCATTTATAGACATATAAGTTGGAAAACCCAGAAAAGTGAAGCAGCTTTTCGAAGCCACGAAGACAGAGATAAAAATTATATTAACACTCATCTTCTTATCAAATCTTTCTCTCTCAGGATAATCCTAACTTTTATTAAAAATCAGCCTCTTCATTTGACCACAGTGGAGCTCAGCTGATAGCAGTCAGTTAGTTCTCTGGCCAGCAACACTTGATGATGAATAAAACAGTGAATTGGCTCGTCATCTGGCATCATAACTTCCATGCGTGCCAGAATGCCTTCCCTTTTTCATGGGTACCATCTGGATAGAAAAGTGTTTGGAATTTCCAGAAAATGGCATTTGATAGACATGAGCATGGAAATCAGTGAAGTGAATGCCTTTTAGAGCATGAGAAGGGTCATGCATCCCAACAAAGAATAATTTATTCATCAGATCATTCATTCAGCAGACATTTAATGGGTGCCTCACACTGCCAAGCACAATACCAGACACAAGGAATTTAGCCTTGTCTTCATGATCCTATAGTTTGATAAAGAAGGCAAACAAGCAACTAATAATAAATAACTAGATAAGCGGAGAGTGAGAGAGAGCAACAATTGAGACCAGTATAGGACAAATGATATAATGATTATTTTTTTAAAAATAAGGCAACAAGGCAGCAATTACCGAGTTCCTGTTTTGCTCCCCAGGTGGTTTTGTATAGTTTTCTGTACACTGATTCGTTCAATGTTCACAATTGTTTTGTGTAGAGAACTGCTATTATATCCTCCCATTTAACAGGTGAGGATCCTGAGGCACAAACTGGCTGACTTGCATGAGGCTAATGTCTAAGAAACAAGGAAGCTAAGATTTACACACACACACACACACCAAATGCATATATACATTCTAGCTATATTTTTGTCCCCAATGGAAGGAATACACACCTAAGCAATGGAAATATAAAATTCTATTCTCTGTGCAAACAAAATAAAGTGTGAAGGAAGTATATGAAGAATATATACAAACACAGGCATATATGCATAGACTCATATGTATGCATGCTTATATCTGTAAGAATTATATTGGGCATAAAACGAATGATAGTAACTTTTGAATTGCCCAACCTCATTTTTCTTCTCTCTGAGTGTTTGAGCTACTACGAGCATTTCATCACAAACAATGATGCACTCTCACAGAAGAGGTGAAATGTAATAATTAGACAGAGCTCATTAAATCAGTTAAATGGTTCTGAAGTAGGAACCAGAGGACTATAATTTACTAAAATGTTTGAAGTATTCGTATGCAGTGTGAATAATAAGAATAAGAAGTCAAATTTAACAAGAATGCTACAAGAAAGAAAAGGCAATCTATTATAAACATAGAAGTACTAGAGACATATCTATGGCTTTTTTTTAGCATAGCAAGCATTATGTAGAAGGGCACATGCTTAGAATGAACTGACCTGATTCAGATTTTCAGGGATTTTGTGTGTCCTAGAGGTTCTTAAGGACCAGATGCTTCTGAATTTACACAAGGGAGATCTACAGACAACATTTGTTAAACCAATTTAAAATCACATCTTTGTCAACTTGAAACGGTGGCTCTTTAAAATAAGTTAGAGTGATGTTGCCTTCTCATAGAAAAGTCAGAATCTCCCAGTTAGCTAGCATTAGCCCACGAGAAGACATTTCTGACCTCAAGTAGACTCTTTTAAGCCAATTTGAACTCTCAATGGCCAGCCATGATCCTTTTAGTAATTAACACCCTGAAGGTATCCATGTATTTGTCTAGTTCTTAGCATAATGACCCCCATTTAGATGAAAGGGTAAAATGTATATTGTGCATATATGTTATTTTTTTAATCATGAGTACCTTGGTTATTATAAACATGGTTAGCTAGCTTTTCAAACACCCCTCTTCCTTGCTTGTATTTGTATGTGGGGCACTATCCTAGCCCTTCCCATTCTTTGGCTAACTATTACCTTAACATACAATTTCAATTGTATGTCAATTACAATGTCTTGGTAAAAATTTATGCAGAAGCGTGTAGTTATTGTAATGATCCAGCAATTCCACTATTAGGAATAAACCCTAGGAACACAAAAACACATAACAAAATGCTTATGTTCATAACAGCACTATTTATGATAGCCAAAATCTGGAAATAACCCAGATGCCCAACAACAGATGCGTGACTAAAGAAACTGTGGTATATCTGCAGAGCAATACTACTCAGCTGTTAGGAAAAAAATGAATTCACAAAAATTTCCCTATACATGGATGGATATGGAGACTATTATATTGAGTGAAATAAGTCAGAGAGAGAGAGAGAGAGAGATAAGCATAGAATAGTCTCACTCATCTGTAGGATTTAAGACAAATAAAATACAGTATAGTAATATTACCCAGAGACAATCGTGATTAGGGCCAGAAGGATCAGCCCATAATTTGAATCTTACCACAAAGAGTGGTGAACGCAGTTAAAGAAATGACTGCACTAATAACTACCATGACAATGATAGAGAGAGAAACACAATGCCTATCTGGAAGACAGGCAAGGGATGGGGGAAGAGGAACTTGGGGGACATTGATTGCAGGGAGGTTGCACCTGCGAAGAGGGTTATGCATTTTATGACTGAAATCCAATTATGAATAGGTTGTCTTAAATAAATAAAGATGAAGCTGGATGGAGATGGCCTTGGTGTGCCATCCCAGGCCACATGGCTTCAGTCCACACTAACTGGCGGGTCTGGAGGTTCATGAGAGCTGCAGGTAGAAATCTCACTCACAGGCAGGCTTCAGGAAGCAACAGCTTTATTCATACCCTATCTACCACATGTGTGGCCTATATCTTAAACAATTAAGCATTCAGCCATTCTTAGCTAGCCCTGTGTCTTAACTTCTTCAGCCATCTTTCCTCTGACCTCCAAGCTGGCAAAAGGCCAAAGACCTCAATCCTATTAAACCAAGGCCTTATATCACCTTCCCCAGACCCCTCCCAGGAACTGGGTGGGGTCTGCAGGTAAAGTTGCAGGTCATATCCGCCCAAGACTCCTCCCATAAATAGGTGGGTCTCAGGTAGATTAACCTAAATCCAGGGTGGGGTTACAGTTAGGGTGTTTGCATTACATGCGGCTGAGCCAGATTCAATCCCTGTCATCACTTTGCTGATGGTTCCCAGAGAACCATCAGGAATAGTTCCTGAATACAGATGCAAAAATAAATACATCAAGTGCCCTAAAATGAACAAAAACTCTTTAATCAAAAAACACCCTCTAGAAAGAAAACTCAACTATCTCATGTCCCTAGTAGTTTCTTAAGCCAAGGAAGCCAAGGTTCATGACAGAAAGACTAGGAGTGGATTCTGCACCAGAATTTTGTTATACATTATTATATATCCCATCTATTTTTTTTGGGCCACACCCAGTGACGCTCAGGGGTTACTCCTGGCTATGCGCTCAGAGTCGCTCCTGGCTTGGGGGACCATATAGGAAACCAGGGGATCGAACCGCGGTCCGTCCTAGGCTAGCACAGGCAAGGCAGGCACTTACCTCCAGCGCCACCCCGGCCCATCTATTTTTCTAAGGTTTCATTTATTTTGCAGAAATCATTTTTATCTCCTAAAATACCTATATATGCTCTTTCCCTCCCCAACAAATGGTATTTGTGCCTGAGTTCTAGCTTCTTTGAATAACTCATTTTACAGGCATATGTGAGATATCTGTGAATAAAACAATTGTTTTTCTTTAGTTAATCTGGTTTTACAGAAGTCTCAGTCAAGAGCTGAGAAAAGTAGAGAAACAGTTATTTTTTTCCCTCCCATACTTTTCCCCTCCCATCTTTCCTATAGCTCCTATACTGTCATAGAACAATTAGTATGGTCATTATTTAATATCTGTGCTCCTTAAGAATAGATGATGTTTGTCTAGTTCACTGTTAGATATGTATCCTATTTGTGAGCTATTTGAGAAATCTGACAATAGTGTACTGAGGAATGTATACTGCTGTATTAACTGTTCTCACACCATTTGTGAGAGCTTTCCAAAACCCTTTGGTACAAATCTTTCCACTAGTTCTCTTTTGATCTCTTTCTTTTCCAATAAAGGTCCTGAAGCAAAGTTTGGGGTACAGGAAATTTTCAGGGAAGGAGACTCTTAGGAAGCAAGAAAGGTGAGTCAGAGGAAAGAGCAAAGAAAGGAAGAAAAGTCAAGAAAAACAGCCAGCCTCTGTGAGTAGCAGGTTCCCTGCCCTCCTAGAATCAGACCAGGGCATTCAGTCACTCCCCTTTCCTTTGTGGAAGCCCCAGGATGTTACATTTCCTTCAAGGCAGAAAAGCAGAGAGACACAGTGGAAACTTGGTAGGAGCTGTCAACTTTGCCCACTGAAATGTCCACTGTGGCTGAGACTGAAGACAGAGAACATGATTGAGGTGGAGACCTACACATGTTTGGTAATTGCAGTAGAAAAAATATTTTCTAAATACATTTTCAAACCTACATAGAGAACAAAACTTCTTCGGAAGAAATTAAGTGGATCATTTTTCAGTGTTATTAAAGTACAAGTGTTCGGGCCAGCCAAAGAACCAACATAAACTTTTTATAACATTTTTAAAAAATTGCCCTGGGTTTTAACCTCCTTGCCTTGGCCACATTATTTTTGGGCCAGAACAGTAATAATAAGCAGTGTACTCAAAGGAACTCACGTCAATGACTCCAGGAGAAAGTAGCATTGCTGAAGAAGGTGACTGAGGTTTGTCTTTTCTTTTCTCTCTTACTCCTAAATATAATAATTTTATCTATTATAAAAGTAAAGCATGTCTTTAATGGAGCATTTAGAAAATATGACTAAAAGAAAAAAAGAAAATGAAGCTCATGTGTAGTCACTGTATCTATGTACAGCCCTACGGAAGTTACTGTACATATCTTTCATTGCTTTCCCTGAGTGTCACAAGTAAGAAACCATCCTTTTTACACCATTCTTCGGTTTTCACTTATTGACATTTCACTTACTGACATTCACTTACAGACATTTGTCTGTATAGGTGAATCTGGATAGACAGTTTTCTTCCATTTTCAGGGCTTCCTCTTGACTTTCAGATTCAGGGATCATTACTAGTGAGCTCAAGGAATATGTGGTGCTGAGGACAAATCGAGGTGGCCACATGTAAGGCAAATGAAGTGTCTTGTATTATTTTTCCAAATCCCCACCACACTTACACACACACACATACACACACACACACACACACATACACATACACCACTTTTTTTGCTTTTGAAAAATGATTCTGATTTTTGGCTGGTTACAAAAATATTATGTGTTGGGGCCTGAGAGACAGCACAGTGATAGGCTGTTTGCCTTGCAAGCAGCCGACCCAGGACCAATGGTGGTTCGAATCCTGGCATCCTATATGGTTCCCTGTGCCTGCCAGGAGTGATTTCTGAGCACAGAGTCAGGAGTAACCCTGAGTGCCGCCGGGTTCATTATAAGTATGTGTCCCACTTATTTATGTACCACACTATATAAACCATCTTGTGTGTTTTAAATATTATTGGTATTTTATTATTAGTTATTATTTATTTATTATTTAACAGTTCCTATTAAGGGATGAATACCTGGTCAACTAGACTCAGGTGGACTGCATCCTTCTGAATTTGTTTCAGGAAGCAGTAAACATACATGCTCTAAAAGCCATATGATAGAGATAAGATTTCTTTTTCAATTCTTACTTTGTAGCCAATCCCTTAGTTATGAACAATTAAGTTCCTTAATCTTCTTTACTATAAACTACATTGTCAACAAAAATATTTTTTTGACATTAAATCTTTACTTATTTATTTTGGGGGGAATGGGGAGGGGTGCACACTCTATGGCGTTCAGGACTTATTCCTGATTCTGTGCTTCAGGATCACTCCTGGTGGAACTCAGGGTGGAGTTTAGGGATTTAAGCCAGATTGGCCACACGCAAGACACGCACCCTATCCACTATATTATGTGTCCAGCTCTGAATTAAATCTTTATTAAAAATAAAATTGTAGACATAAACTAAATTTCTCTGAATGGATTAGCAGAATCACAGACTTAACTCTTTTCCTAATCTTTTGCTAGCCTTTGCCAGGCTGCTTTACAGAAAACATATCAACTTGCACTGACATCTGGGTTGATGCGTTTTCTCCTTCTTTCTTTGTGCAACCCAATTGACTTTCATAAATGGACAATGTAAAGTACAAGTGGCATAAATATAAATCATAAGACAAAAATTATGAGTTAGGGGGCTGGAGCAGTGGCACAGCAGTAGGGTATTTGCTTTGCACATGCTAACCTAGGTTCGAACCTCTTCCCCGCCCCGGCATCCCATAAAGTCCCCCAAGCCAGGAGTTGTAATTATGAGTTAGATTATTTGTGGGAGAAGACCCCTATTTGAGATGTCTTGCTGCTGGGTTCATCCTAGTGATTCAACCCCTGTCTAATAGTTAAACATCTCAGTTCTTTAGAGTTGACTAACACAGACTTCTAACTGCCTTCTTCCTGTGCCAGACCTTGCACTAAACGTTTTGTGTCTATGATCATAGAACAAAATGGAACTGAGAAACTACAAATGGACAAAAGACCTACTCTGACCTAGAGTAGAAATCTTAAGCTCCTGTGAGTCCTCTGGGCAGAATGACTCACGTAAAGGAGGCTTCATAAAGTGCTGCTATCCTCACCATTTCCTCCTATCTCCAAACTTGTGCAACTGTTCAGTTCAGTATGAAATCCATTAATTTCACATGGCCACTAAGCACCGAAATATAGTTCACCCAAATTAAGATGTAGTTTAAGTGTGTAATGTCACTGATTTGAAACAGTATAGCAATAGTAAAAATATATAAATATTACATTTTTGTTTGTTTTTTGGGGGGATCACACCAGCAGCTAGTTCTCAGGGGTTACTCCTGCCTCTATGCTCAGAAATTGCTCCTGGCAGGCTTGGGGACCATATGGGATGCAGGGATTCAAACCACTGTCCTTCTGCATGAAAGGCAAACGCCTTACCTTCATGCTATCTCTCCAGTCCTAAATATTACTTTTTTAAACTGACATTGGTTACATGTTGAAATAATATTTTACTATATTGATTTATATTTGTTGATAAACTTGTCCTATCTGATTCATCTTGCTTTCATTTCATTAGAAATGTAAAAATCAATTCCATTTCTTTCCTTGCTATTGCTCCTATTACATTTTTATTGGACCATCAAGTTGTATATTATACTGTCACTCAGCCACATTGAGTGATGTGTGTATATTCTTATTTTCTCTAGCTAAATATAACACAGGGCTATTATTTTGTTACTTTGTCTCAGGACTCTCTGGCCAAGTATCTCTTTTGCTGTTAAAGATCCAATGAGAAGTTGATAACCATTCTCTCATTAATTTGATGAATATATGTTGAATTTATGCTCAATGAAAAGTGCCCATAATTTAGTAAGTTTTGATTTCCACACAATCTCTACAGTGTGAGTACTGATTTGTTTTGTTTCACAAATAAGGAAATTGGGGTAGAAAGTTCAAGGTCACCCCTATTACATGGAAGGAAACAGAATTTGGGCAGTCCTTTGCTTGATTTCAATTCTTGTATTGTGGAGCTGGAGAGACAGTATAAAGATTAAGGCTGCCTCATTCCCAGCACCATATATGGTCCCCTAACCACTACCAGGAATGGGCTCTGTGCACAGAACAAAAAGTAGCTCCAGAGCACTGCCAGATGTAGCACTAAAAAAAAAAAAGAAAAGAAAAGAAAAGAAAAAGAAAGAAGAATGATAAGAAAAAAATTATATACTCTTTCACTCCCATGCTGGTTTTTTGAGTCTCCATTTACATTTAGTTCTCTAAATCCTCTCATATGAAAGCACATTGCAAATATACAGTTCTTAGTAGTAGCCTATATCTTTTCTGATAGATTTCATGTAAAGACAAAAACCATTTCTTTTCTGATTACTGTTGATTCTATTGCCATGCACAGGCCAAATATGTAGAAAATTATGAATGTTACGAACAATTGAAAGCTGCCTCCTTCCTTTCATCACTATAAAATTAATATTGAATTTCATTTTCCTGAAAAGGATGCCAGTTGGAATAAAGCCCTGTGACCATATTTTTTAAGCAATCATAATATTGTAAACATTTACTTTGTACTCATTTATTTGGTGCTCCATCATTCAAAGAAGAAATCAATATAGGCAAGAATCTGGGGAAGAAATCTCCCTTTCCCTGCTTTTCCCTGCTTTCTCTTTCAGAACATTATATTACCTCAGACCTACATTACAAAGTCAGCCACCTGTCTTTTGTCAAAATAGAATGTGCTTTAGAACAGCTGTGTGCTAGCTGTTGGCCAGACTATTGGTACTAACTAAATACTAGTGAGTTTTTTTTTTAAATATCTTTTTAAACATCTTGATTATAAATATGATTGTAGTTAGGTCTCAGTCATGTAAAGAACACCCCCCTTCACCAGTGCAACATTCCCATCACCAGTGTTCCAAATCTCCCTCCTCCCTACCCCACCGCGCCTGTAGTCGAGACAGGCTTTCTTACTTCCCTCATTCATTCACATTGTTATGATAGTTATCAGTGTAGTTATTTCTCTAACTGCACTCACCACTTTTTGTGGTGAGCTTCATGTTGTGACCTTCCAGCCCTCATCTCTTTTTGTCTCTGAGAGTTATTACAAAAATGTCTTTTATTTTTCTTAAAACCCATAGATGAATGAGACTATTCTGCATCTATCTTTCTCCCCCTGATTTATTTCACTCAACACTAGTGAATTTTTAAAATTGTCTTGGCACAATTACTTATTATAAAAATATCTGGATTGATTTTCACTTGCCAAGGTCATCTAATTGTTGTAAGACAGGAAACCATCTTGCCCACCAGAGAAGAAAAGGAGGCAAGCATGAAGAAGGACATTGAGCTCAAACCATGAGCAGTTAGTAATGGTCTCAGCTTTGCCACTTACCATCTCTGCAACCTTGGATGAGTCATGATTTTATCATTGCTTTTGCCTTAGTGTTTTTGCATCTTTATAACTGAGGATATTAAAATAACTAGAAAGATAATGATAAGACAGACAGCCTTCCCTCCCGTTGCTGTCTTTCATTGAAGTCACTAATAAAATAAACAGTATACTTTTTATACTATGCTATACTATACTATACTATGTTATGCTGTACTATAATGTACTATATTGTACTATACTATGAATCCAGTGTACAACTGCATGAACTTTATTTATGTCATCCATCAGTCACTGTCCATTTCCAGCCAAAAGTCTCTCTCTCTCTGCTTGGTAGAAAGAAGAGACCATAGCAGGACAATTTTTAAAAAATATACCTGCACTTTGGGGCTGGAGTGGTGGCACGAAGCGGTTAGGCATCTATCTGCCTTGCTGGGGCTAGCTTAGGACAGACCAAGGTTTGATATCCCGGCATTCCATATGGTCCCCCAAGCCAGGAATGATTTCTGAGCGCATAGTCAGGAGTAAGGTATATAAGTCTTGCTTGCACTACTGGTTTGGTCCCAGGTACCACATGGTCTTTGAACATCATTAGTGCAGTTTTAGAAGTCCCTATACAACATCACAGGGGCCTAGAAAATCCCCAACACACAGTGCTTGAGCAACTCTGTATTTCTTTGTCTTTCATTCAGTTGTTGGCTCTTTTCACTGAGAATTGATGGGAAGGGCTCAAGGAATACAACTTAGTCGAGCCTTTCCTCCATTATCAATTGTCCCTTCATTGTCTAGCCACAGCAATATCAGAAATAATCTTCTGTGATGACTGTAATGTAATCCTATAGCCTTTTTCATGCTAGACATTATATGCTTTTAATTGGGCATGGTTTAAGAAACTTCATTAATCAGATTCATTTTCCTCCTGGACTAAGGATTAGCAACTCTTTAGGGATCATGCTGTATAAAAAATTCATTGTGGTTCCTATATGCATGCTCTGGAAACAAAATCAGACTCTTTTTATTAGTTCCAGTTTCTCAAAACAAGAGGGTTTAGAAGACAGTCTTAACTGTCATCAAAATTTACTTCATGCAAAACTTGGCCCTTTATATGTTTCCATTTTTGCCATCAATGTCTGTCTGGTTGTCTATTTTGAATTTAGTGGTTTTGTGGTATTGAGATTGTTATGGATAAGTTAGAGTTAAAATACATGGTGCTTTTATTAATTTGGCTTCATTTATAGATCTTCAAAGGCCTTAGGGTGATAAAAATCTGAGTAATGCATTGAATTAAACAGTTATATAAAGCCTGTTGAATATTAATTTTTTAATGATTCACCTTACAGTTTTACGAGTCTGGATATAAAAAGATACTATGAATAATTGAGCTCAAGGTCTATAAAATGAAGTCTAGGGGAAAAAAAGTAATTGAAATTTAAGAAATTAATTTTTTTTCCTTTTTTACTCAGCTCAGAATAATTCAGGCCAGCCCCCTTCTAAATATTCAAATCTTCTATTTTGTTTAATCAGCAGATAAATATTTAATTAAGAATTAAAGTTAACAAAAATGTGGATGTTTTAATCTCATTATGTTCATTATTTTTAATATGCCCTCTAAATATTTTATCTTTATCATTTAAATCATACACATGGTTGTATGTATATATACATATTTACAGCTTATATTTGTTTCCATTTTTAATAATAAAGTTGAATAAATAAAATTTATGACCTCCCAAATTGCTCTTTACTGAAGTCATACAGATGGAAGTAATATACATGTAAAACTATGCTCAATATAATTGCATCAAATAAAGGCATATTCAAATTATGAGATGCTACGTCACACCGATTTTAATGAGCAAAATTAAAATAATGACAATATCAAGTGTTGTTTAGTCAACCGAGACTCTTATATACTGTTAGTGAAAATATATAATGGTAAAAATCACTGCAACATAGATCACAATTTTTACAAAACTGAATATACCCTACATGAAGTCTCAAAATTCTATTCTAAGATATTTATGGTGATGGGGCCGGCGAGGTGGCGCTAGAGGTAAGGTGTCTGCCTTGCAAGTGCTAGCCAAGGAAGGACTGGGGTTCGATCCCCTGGCGGTTCGATCCCCCAAGCCAGGGGCAATTTCTGAGCGCTTAGCCAGGAGTAACCCCTGAGCCATCAAACAGGTGTGGTCCGAAAGAAAGAGAGAGAGAGAGAGAGAGAGAGAGAGAGAGAGAGAGAGAGAGAGAGAGAGAGAGAGAGATTTATGGTGTTAGGTCCAATATCCCAGTTCAATCCAAGAAACAGAACATTCAGGAAGCAATCAAGCAGAGTGATTTACTGAGAGCCACAAACCAGCATGCTGGGATCAACCACAGTTGACGATGACGCTTACCCTACTTACATTCTTACTTTTATACCCAGCTTAGAGAATTTTCAAATGGACAGGAATTGGCTACACATTAAAACATTGCTTATAGGGCACTAGGTGATTGATAGGGGGAAGTTATACCTGATAAGGATTTTGTGGTAGGCGCAAGCAGGATGTAACAGGATGTTAGCCTGGGAGGTGGTGGTGGAGGGGTGGGATAGGTTGATTGGCTAGCCTGGAGAGAATGGCAAGCTTGTAGTATTTCTCGGAATTTTATCGCCTCATTCACAGTAAGAGGTCTACTGTAGCACTTGAAGCCTGTCATGGTTTCTGTTTGGTCTCTTTCAATGAAAGAGAAATAATAATGTGTTTATATAAGAACTTGCAATAGACAGTTTGTGGCAGTTTCTTTACTTGTCAAGCTCAAGGTGGAAGCTATTCAAGCATTTATCAGCAGATAAAAAGATAAACAAACCAGGGTGGGCTATACAATTGAATACTGTAAAGCAAGACAAAGCAATAAAAGTAAAAGAACAAACTGCTGATATGTGCAACAGATTGTGCTGAGTTAAGGGAACCAAATGCCCTTTTCCTCAAAAGTTCAAAGTGTATGATTCAATCCATATAAAATTCTAGAAATGAATATGCTGATATATAGTAACAAAAAGCATAGTAGTGGCCTAGGGCAGGGGTGGAGGTGAGGTGTTGGTCAGTGTTCAAAGTGTCAGAAGGGAACTTTTCAAGGACTATAAATATTACATAATTGCATAACTTTATTGATATGGGTATAGAAATATATATTTATTAAAATATAATGGAAGGGGGTATTCTGTTTAAACTGAAACTCAACTATGAACATGCTTGTAATTATGGTGCTTAAATAAAGATTTTATAATATGAAAAAATAATGGAATAAACTCAGGGTGGAAATATTTTATTATTTTTTAATTTTAGTTATTTTATTGCTCAGGGCTTACTCTTGGCTCTCTGCTCAGGGATCATTACTGGTGGTAATCAGAGAACCATATGAGGATTAAACCATTGTCAACCAGGTTAAAGTTAAAAAAAACTTTATCTCTGATACTGTTTCTCTGGTCCTGGATGGAAAGTTTTTATTATTTGTGAATTAAACCTCAAAAAAATTGACATTAAAAATATCTATAGCTGAATCTCTATGCTGGGTTCATTAGCACCAATAGAAGCTGATTAACAGCTTAGGTTCAAGCCAATGACTATACTTAACTATCCTTGACTAATTACATGAATTATCCTGAATCTCTGTACTCACAGACAACCACATTTGTCTAACCATATGGAATTGCCCAAGAAACCAGGAAGCTAAATATGTAAAAGTGATTTGTAAGTCATGATATTGTAGAATATTGGTTGTTACTACCATCCTTTAGTTCTCTCTGCAAGTCAGAATAAAATTACCTTGAGATGAAGCCTTTTAAAAAGTTTGGCTATTTGCATCCTATGTGAACTTTCCTGTATTTAAAATATATTTGCAGAATATCATAAGACATTTCCTTGGACTCAAAAAAGATCTACTTTGTTTACAAGCTGGTTGGAAGCATAAGTGGCAGAGTACATGCCTAGTGAGTATGTAGCCCTGAGTTTGATCCTAACACTTTATATTTCATTCCACTCCTAGAAGCAATGGATTTGACCCTACTAAAAATATATACATTTGCTTCAACTCAAGGGTCATATTGATTAATTCATTCAGATTCTAAAGTCTTCACTTCCAGATAATGATTAGCTATGTAATTATTTCTGAAGTCAAGAAGCACTATACAGTTCATCTTAGATTAGCAATTTGTCTTCAGGAAAGAAATTTTAATTCTGATGAGAGAACACATGACACTTTGACCTAGTGTGAGAGAACGTGGTTTATTCATTCAACAAATAGGTACTAAATATCTATTCCGCACATTGTCCTGGGTTCTGGATTTTAATGTGATGTACTCCCTCATGGAATTCCAGTTGGGAGAATAAATGAGTAAATAATAAACAAGCAAACAATGTGATGTTAGGAATGTACAGGAAATATAAGGGGTATAGAATAACACAAATTCAGATAAGAACTACTTTTTTTTATAAATATTTAAGCACCGTGATTACAACATGTAGTTGAGTTTCAGTCATAAACAGAATACTCCCCTCAAGACTATTAAGGATCTAGAAGTCAAGGGATTCCATGTACATTAGTTAAAATAATAAGATGGGGCCAGTTATGTAACTGTCTAGGAAAACAGTGGTGCAAATGTTAGGACAGCAAGAAGGGGTAAAAGGGACAGGGCAAGACCAGACTAGCTAATGTAGCAAGTGCCCAGAATGAAGGCCAGAATGTCATGAAATGAAATTTGAAAGGTTTGATAAGAGATGAAGTTTAAGTTTTATTCATTGAAAATCATAAGGCATTGTTTGACACAAGTAGAAAATGTCTGCTATCAAAATATGTCCACAATGAAAAGAAGGATTTGTTTGAGGGTGATGGGGGTAGAGGGGTGTGGGGATACAGGTGATGGTTTTGAAATTAATATAATACCAACAAATAGAAGAATGTGTTTTAGAGGTGGTGCTTCTAGGGTTTGATAAATGTAAAAAAAGTAGAATCAAATGGGAAAGAAAACATAGGCTTATTTCAGCAACTAAGAGACTATTGGGGTATTTCTTAGTGAATAGAGTGACTGAACAGGGTTTCTGCATCCTTTGTGATGAAATTACTTTGCCAATGAGAATAGCAGTACTTGTAAATATCCTATGGTGGGGACTCTGATTGTCAAGAAATCTACCTTCTCCTTTCTGCAATGACCCAGACATGCTAATAAGGGGGTGCTGGAAAGGTCTTAATCTTCTAATCACACCCTTCTTTTCCTAAAGCCATTCTCAACAGACACTAGCTCAAGGCAAGACCCAAACCCTTTGTGGCTTTTGATGTTTATGGCTGGTATGATCCTTCTTACAACTTGCTTGAGGCAAGAGGAGTACTGAGTTTAGATTTGTTTTGGGAGACTTTCTGAAAGACTGACTGTATTTTGGGTTAATTATGGCTTGGGAATGCTTTTGTCAAAAATTTTGAAGTCCTGAAGTCTGAAAAAAATTACTAGGTATCTTAAATATTTAAGTATTGTTAGTGAGTTCATGTGGTATGAGATTTGGACTGAGATGGCATCTTTGGACTGTTGAGGTCCATGTTTACCATCTTTTATAGAGTCATAAACCCAATTTTTCCTACTAAATCAAAATTCAAATATGTTCTAACCTGTGAATAAGAATGTGTTGAAATTTGGGTAGTGTTTTTTTTTTTTGTTTGTCTATTTTATTGCAATGTAACCTGAATATTGATACAGAATAATCCTAGAAAATGTGTTTATGAAAATTCTGTAGGCATAATTATAAGCAATACTATCTTTTAAAATGCTCTGGCTTATTTTCTTTTCCATCTTATTATCAAAAAATAAATAAACCTCTCCTAGAAAGGTTGGTATATATAGGATAAAAATCAGCCACTGTCCACTTACAAGGTCAACCTGGAGCAGAAGTTTCTCATAAAACCAAAGATCTGAATAGAACATATTTCATCAACTAGTGAAATTTCTTATTTTGTATGAAGAGGAGGACTAGAGCCTGGATCTCAGTTCTCCTCAGAACACTTTTGAGTGATTTCCCCAATTGAAATGTAACCTCCTAAGCCCTATAGGTTCTCAGAATTTTAATAGAAGGACCAAGATCACATTGTTTTGTGACCTAAACTTAACATTTTCAAAGCAAGTGCTCTGTCACAAAGCTACATACTTGACCTCTGTAATATTACTCTTTGAGTGAAAGGAAAAAAAGGGTAAGGTGCCACACCTTGCTGTACTCAGAGTTTACTCCTGACTCTTTACTTTGGGATCTATTTGGCAGGATTCCAGGCATCGCCTTGGATGCTGGCGATCAAATTGTGTTCATCTGTGTGCAAGGCAGGTATTTTACCCACTATACTATGAC
>PVKC010027387.1:0-15782 GCA_004027635.1 Crocidura indochinensis | reverse complement strand
CAGAAGTAACTCCTGAGCGCTGCCGGATGTGACTCAAAAATAAACAAAAAATAAACAACTAGCATTTGAAAAGAGAAGCCAAGGATTACAATTCAACAGTGAAGCTCTGTGATTCTCGGCCCCATAAAATAAATAGACATCTGCTCTAGTGTCTGCCTCTGCCCCCAATTCAGTTTTGTTCTTATTTGCAAGGCAAATAAGGCCTGAAAAGAACATAATAGTAACAGTGCTACTTTGTTGTTTGTTTTTTTTGTTTGTTTTTGTTTTTGGGCCACACCCAGTGACGCTCAGGGGTTATTCCTGGCTATATGCTCAGAAGTCGCTCCTGGCTTGGGGGACCATATGGGACACCGGGGACAGCCGTCTGTCCTAGACTAGCACTGGCAAGGCAGACACCTCACTTCTAACATCACCGCGGGCCCCAACAGTGCTACTTTGTTATCCTTGACTTGCTTAAATGAACCTAACTTGGATTTTAAAGGAAACTTGAAGTCAAATACTGTATTTTTTAATTTTTTTTCTCTGACTACATTTAAGATTTGAATAATGTAAACTGTAGACCAGAGTAAAGTAACTATCCATAACTATTCGTTTATGTTCTCTCATTCCCATTAATTTCATCAAATCTTTTGAGAAACATCTCAGTATTTCGAGTCACTGAGAAAAACAGGAAGCTATTTTTGTTCTCCAGACTATACCAGATTGTAGACATAGAGAAGTTCTGACATAATTTTTAGACTTGTGTACAGCTCAGGAAGCCAGGAGAGTTGGGAGGGAGAGTGAGAGATGACATAGGCAGACTGTCATATTGTGCTGTTGGAAGACTAGAAGCGAAGCAGCATCTCCATATGGTGCATGGTATTTTTTCAGGGGTGGGTAAAATTAACAAAATTCATTTGTGGTTGGATCAGAGAGATAGCACAGCAGTAAGGCATTTGCCTTTCACACAGAAGGTCATTGGTTCGAATACCGGTATCCCATATCGCAGGGGTCTCAAACTTGCGGCCCGTGGGACATTTGCAGCCCTCCATACAACATTTTGTGGCCCGAGGCCGGCCTTCAAATATCGCAGTATTCACGATTATTCACTTACCGAATAATTGCAATAAAAATCGCATTACTAGGGGCCCGGGAGATAGCATGGAGGTAAGGCATTTGCCTTTCATGCAAAAGGTCATCGGTTCGAATCCCGGTGCCCCATATGGTCCCCCGTGCCTGCCAGGAGCAATTTCTGAGCATGGAGCCAGGAGTAACCCCTGAGCACTGCCGGGTGTGACCCAAAAACCAAAAAAAAAAAAAAAAAAAATCGCATTACTAAGAAAAAAATCACATTAAACATTCGCATACCCTAAGCAATTTCCGTTTGGGGTATGCAAATGTTTAATGTGATTTTTTTTCCTTACTAATATGATTTTTATTGCGAATTTTCGGTAAGTGAATAATCGTGAATACTTTGCACCTAGCGCGCAGATGTCATTGCCATTGCTCCTGCCCGCTGTTCTTTTTTTCTTTTTGTGAAATCCCTCATGCAGCCCCCAGACAAATTGAGTTTGAGACCCCTGCCATATGGTCTCCTGAGCCTGCCAAGAGCATGGAGCCAGGAGTAACCCCTGAGCGCTGCCGGGTATGACCCAAAAAATTTTTTGAAAAATTTCATTTGTGGGAGTTTTGCAAAACTGGGCATCAAGCTCATCCAAAGCATATCCAATACCATTGAGCCACATCCCTGACACTGCAAACATTTTTAAAGAAGAGACCATGTGTCTATGTAAGTAGTATAGAGCCTAAGATAGCTGTATAATCAGGTATTACAAATGGTGGGTTTTGTTTGTTTGTTTGCTATAACTTATCTTAGAGTTGGTGTAAGGTTAGGTATGCATAGCTAATTTTAGGTTATTTCTGAATTTAATAATGCAATGTAGGAACTTAAATCAATTGCCCATCAGTTTTATTGGTTTGATTATACAGGGTATTTGTGTCCTGAGGTATTTAACACCTCATTATTTAACTGAGTTTGCTTTTGACTCCTGTGAATTTTAATATTTTATCACAGAATAACTGATGAAAAACCCCAATTGAGCTAAAGTTTTTTTTTTTTTGGGCCACACCCGGTGACGCTCAGGGGTTACTCCTGGCTATTCGCTCAGAAGTCGCTCCTGGCAGGCACGGGGGACCATATGGGGAACCGGGAGATCGAACCGCAGTCCGTCCTAGCGCAGACACCTTCCCTCCAGCGCCATCGCCCGGCCCCCATGAGCTAGAGTATTACTGCAGAAAAGGATAGACTGCAGTTTAGGATAAGGGCCAGCTGACTTCCTATGAAAGACCAGACAGTAGTAAATATCTTAGGCTTGGCTTTGTAGTGATTTCTATGGCTAGTTGTTTTTGTGTCTCAGTGCTATTACTGCAATACCAGACAGTCATCATAGCATTAACTATCATAAGCACTGCTGGGTGTGACCCAAAAACAAAAATTTTTTTTCTCATTGTAAGAAATAGAATATTTTTGGGGCTGGGTGGTGGCGCTGAAAGTAAGGTGCCTGCCTTTGCCTGCGCTAACCTAGGACGGACCGAGGTTCGATCCCCCGTGTCCCAAATGGTCCCCCAAGCCAGGAGCCACTTCTGAGCGCGTAGCCAGGAGTAACCCCTGAGCGTCACTGGATGTGGCCCAAAAACCAAAAAAAAAAAAAAAATAAAAAAGAAATAGAATATTTTTATCTCTCCAAGAAATAATTTGTGGACTTGGTATACTACATGATATATATACACTAAAATATGTAGTTTTCTAGATAATAGCTAGATAGTTTGTGAGTATTCTGAGTATCTGCTCTTTTGTTAACTTTGTTTGCTATACTGCAAGTCTAAAATAAAGATTATTTCCCTAATTTTACAGAACAGAGAAATCAGTTATGGAGATTGATCAATAGATGCTACATAGCATAGGACGGACCGCAGTTCGATCCCTCGATGTCCCATATGGTCCCCCAAGCCAGGAGCGATTTCTGAGCTCAAAGCCAAGAGTAACCCCTGAGCGTCAAATGGGTATGACCCAAAAACCAATAACAAAAAAAAATAGATGCTACATAAACATTGGAAACATCTGCATATTATCATTGCAGACTTTTAAATGCACTGGATTCAGGGAAATGTGCTCAGATACGGTAATTCCTCAGTTAAAGAAGAGCATTTGAGCTAGGAAAGTGGCTCAGTAGAGCCCTGTATATGTTAGATCCTGGTGCCACTCCCCCAAAAGGCATTTATTAAATTCAGTTAGATTTTCTGACCCTTTCCCTGCAGAGATTATTTTTTTTCCTTCTGAGCTTTCTTTCTTTTGGGAATCATTGTTTCACTTGAAGACCTTTAGATTTTCTGTTAAATTACACATCTCACTCCTCCTCCAAAGTCACCTACAAGACAGTCACTGATGTCTTGACTCAACTGCTAGAGCTAGAACAAAAGATAATATACAGATCTGTTTTTTAATATTGTGACTTTGAATTCTGGAAAATACTTGTAGTGTACTTGGTTTTGGTTTGTTACAGGCAGCAGAACATTGAGGAAAACATGACAATAGCTATGGAAGAGGCACCGGAAAGTTTTGGCCAAGTAGTGATGCTTTATATTAACTGCAAAGTGAATGGACATCCTGTGAAGGCCTTTGTGGATTCAGGTAACATCTCTGTCTGTTGTGTCTCTGGTCTCCCCAACCAGGACAACTCTGTTGTCTACCAGTGAGGACAGTCCTCCTCTGAGTATTAACTAACAAGCTCGGATTCTTATTTGACTTTAAAACCTATTCCTGTTTGTCTATCTAATTTTCTTTACATGCCCTATTGCCCTATTTGGCATCTTGAATTTCTAGGGTATCTGTAAAAAAAAAAAAAACAAAACAAAAAAAAACAGAGAAAGAGAGAGACTTTTCAACTGATCTGTTGTGTGCCAGAACTTCTAAGCCATGCATGGGTTTTATCTTTAACATCAAGAGATTACCACTTAAAGATTCAGATAATATGTATACTGTCACTTTCGCTCTTAATACCAGCGCATGTTTTTAATAAGACCACATAGAGCAGCTCTGTGTGTATGTGAGTGAGTAATCTTATGTGTCTTTATTCTGGGCTTCTCACTTGAGAATTTACAATATAGTAACAGGCATCTGCTGAAGTAAATTTTTATTTACTTGTTCTCTACGTATTTGAGCTACATGCTAGGTTTTTGTTTTTGGTTTTGGTTTTGGTTTTGGTTTTTCGGGCCATACCCGTTTGATGCTCAGGGGTTACTCCTGGCTAAGCGCTCAGAAATTGCCCCTGGTTTGGGGGGCTCATATGGGACGCTGGGGGATGGAACCGAGGTCCTTCCTTGGCTAGTGCTTGCAAGGCCAACACCTTACCTCTAGCCCCTTTAATTATCATTAAGAGTTTATATCTTGGGGCCCAGGAGATAGCATGGAGGTAAGGCGGTTGCCTTTCATGCAAAAGGTCATCGGTTCGAACCCCGGTGCCCCATATGGTCCCCCGTGCCTGCCAGGAGCAATTTCTGAGCATGGAGCCAGGAGTAACCCCTGAGCACTGCCGGGTGTGACCCAGAAGCCACCAAAAAAAAAAAAAAAGTTTATATCTTGGGGCTGGAGAGAGAGCATGGAGGTAAGAAAGTTTGCCTTGCATGCAGAAGGACAGTAGTTCAAATCCTGGCATCAGGTGGTTCCCTGAGCCTGCCAGGAGCAATTTCTAAGTATAGAACCCTGAGCGCCACCCAGTGTGACCCAAAATCCAAAAAAAAAAGTTCATATCTTGAGTGTCTGAAGAGATAGTACAGCAAGTAGTGTTTGCATTGCATGTGGGTGACTGGAGTTTGATCCCAGCATCCCAAATGATTCTCTCCAACATCCTTCCACCCAAAGGAGTTTATGTCGATATTTTAACTTAGTATCCCTGTAAGCTGTGCCTTATTTTGTTTTATAGATAGGGAAGCAGATATAGTAAAGTGAAGTTTACTCTTCCAGGTATACAAAGTTCTTGAATGAAAGCTGGATTTAGCATCATCTTTGCTTGATGCTAGAGCTTTTAAGAAGGCAAAAATTGGATGTGTGGCAAATAAACAGTCTTCCTTGGTCTCGAGTGCTTGGGTGTAACTTCCCCCAAAATAGGGCATATGAACTGACTGTAAGGGGATTCAGGCAAAACTTGAGAAAAGGCAGAGGAGCAGCAAAAAGAACCTTTCTTATCCATTCTAAGGTTACTTTACAGAAGTGACTACCTTTTGTAGAATCCTGGTTTATAAAGGCACTAATTTCTTTGTAATCTCTTTGTATGGGCACCAACCTCATGACACCTCCCAAAGACCTACTTATTAACACCATCATATTGGGGATTTAGTGTCGGAGTTGTGGGTTCTTGAGAAGACAGCAGATAGGGTGCTTTCCTTTTTTATGACTGAGTTCAATTCCATCACTCTACTTGCTGTCCCAAATCCAACCAGTACTAATGCCTGAGTATGTGTAAAAATATGTGTGTATATATATTGGATTTTGGGCCATACCTGACAGCGCTGAGTGTAGAGCCAGGAATAAGACCTGAAAAAAAATAAACCCCCTTCCCATAAAACGTATGTGGTTTAGCATTTCAGTATGTAGATACAGTTCAACATTTTTAAAAGTTCTAAGTCAGGGATCTCAAACTCAATTTACCTGGGGGCCGCAGGAGGCAAAGTCAGGGTGATCCTTGAGTGCAAAGTCAGTAGAAAGCCTTGAACATTTGGGGGTGTGACCCAAACAACTGAAACAAAACAAAACAAAGATTCTTCTGGGGCAGGGCCACAAAATGTTGTACGGAGGTCCACAAACAGCCCGAAGGCCGTGAGCTTGAGACCCCTGGTTTAGGTAGTATTCCTGTTGGTGATACTTTTTAAATATCAGGTTTTGCACTTTGAGAAAATATTGTTCCCCCACACCAAATTTTCTTGGTTATTTTTTTGTTTTTTTTGTTTGTTTGTTTGTTTGTTTTGGGTCACACCCGGCAGTGCTCAGGGGTTACTCCTGGCTCCATGCTCAGAAATTGCTCCTGGTAGGCACGGGGGACCATATGGGGCACCGGGATTTGAACCGATGACCTTTTGCATGAAAGGCAAACACCTTACCTCCATGCTATCTCCTGGACCCCTACCACACCAAATTTTCAAATTGATATTGATTATGGCTCTCAAAGTTGATATTTCAGAAAACATGCTCCGTAGGGTTGATTTCATACTGACAAAAGCCTTGGTGTTCCTGCTTCCTGCCATCAGTGGCAAAAAAATGCTGTGCTGCATTTTTGATGGTTCACAAATGTAGATTTTGTTTCTATTGGTTGGTGCTTCTTTTCATCTCCAGGTGCCCAGATGACCATTATGAGCCAAGCTTGTGCTGAAAGGTGTAATATAATGAGACTGGTAGATCGACGATGGGCAGGAATTGCCAAAGGAGTGGGCACCCAGAAGATTATTGGAAGGGTCCATTTAGGTGAGCAAAAGGCACTGAAGAGGGGAACTTTGTACCCTACCATTGTGGGATTTTTGGTTTGGTTGTGCCACATCTGGCTTTTCTTGGGAGCTTACTCCTGGTTCTGTGCTCAGAAAACACTTGTGCTGGGGAAATCATATGTGATGCCACAGTTTTGTAGTTTGTGATGCACGTACACTCCCCCTATATTCTCTCTTTCTGGCCCCAGAATAAGAGTTTTTGGAACGCCAGGGATATATAGCACAGTGGAAGAGCAATTGTCATGCTTCTGTGTATGAGGCCTGAGTTCGAATCCCAGTTTCCCCAGACACCTCCAGGTAGTAGTGATTCCCAAATACTGAGCTGTGAGTGACCTCTGAACACAGATAGGCAAGACCCTTCCCCCAACTTTTTTTTCTCCTTTTGGACAGGTACAACTGACTCAGGAAAGTTATTTCCTAAATATTTAATGTGTGATATTTATTAAATATTTAATATCTGATCTTTTAATATTTTATATATGCATTCACTCCATTACTCCCTCACCACAGGCATGCACAATCCCTGATGTCTCCCACAGGGTCCCTAGGGCACTGAGCTCACTCCCGTGCCAGCTGTGAGGGCTGAGGGCTGCACCCCTTCCCAACAGACATGAGAGTTTCATCTACCTTGCAGCTCCATACGCCTCCCCCAGACCCTGCTGGCTTCACTCCCCAAGGGCACCCACAACCTCAGGTTGGCCCCACGGGTACTCTGCACCTCCATACCTCAAAAATAGGTCCCAAATTAGACCTCACCAGGCCAGAACCAAATTTAGGCACAGAATGTTTGAGGGCCTGGGTAGTGCCAGGAATCAGACCCAAGGCTTTGCCAAATACAGGGTATATTCTGTAGCACCTGACACATTGCTGCTCTCAACTTTTTTTTTTTTTTTTTTTTTTTTTTTTTTTTTTTTTTTATTCTTTGGTTTTGGGGCCTACGCGTAACAGTGCTCAGGGCTTACTCTACTCTATACTTACGAGTCGTTTCTGGTGGTGATCGGGGGCAATATGCAGAGTTACCCCCATCTAAACAAACCCCTGTGCTATCTCTGATTCTTCTGCTAATCACTCCAGCATCTGCTTATTATTCCAGCACCTATTTTTTTCTTTATAGGGGTCATACCATTGGTTCTTGATAGGAAAGATTAATTATTAAGCCATTCCCAGCTATAGTCACTCCAGCAGACCTGTGAAGAGGCTATGTAAGGCTCAAGTGGAACTTGGACATGATACACAAGTACTCCTCTACCACTTGAACTACCCTCCTGGACATTCCTGTCAATATCTGCCAGGATACACCCTGTGAATATTTTAGCTTATTTCTTTGAAGGGATATTTATTTCTATTTGTTGCCTTTGTTTTGGTTTTGGTTTTTGGGCTACCCCTGGCACGCCCAGGGATTACTCCTCGCTATGCTCTCAGAAATTGCTGCTGGCTTTGGGGACCATGTGGGATGCCAGGGGATCAAACCGAGGTCTGTCCTGGGTCAGCTGCATGCAAGGCAAACACCCTACCACTGTGCTATAGCTCTGGCCCCTAAATTTACTTTATTTAAAGAACATGGATCACATAGTTGACTATAATACATGTATTTCCAGATCAGTGAAAACCAATTTATTTTTAAAAGGGTAGAAAAATAGAAAAAGGAAGAGAAGAAAGAAAAAAATGTACATGAACAAGCAAATTTATGGAAATTACTGTATCTCCAATGAGATCATTAAGTCATTGACAGAATGTTTAGTGAGCTTTCGATGCTAGCTGATCATTCTGTTATTTTTGTTGTTTCCGAATATTAAGTGACCTCAGTTACACATTGGCATCTTAATTGGTAATGTTCCTATGGGGATGACCAATTAAACAAATAAAGTTGTTAAGTTGTTGCATAGCCACATTTGGGGCTGCGTGACTTATAAATTCAAA
The DNA here is from genome assembly GCA_004027635.1 of Crocidura indochinensis. Lineage (NCBI taxonomy): Eukaryota > Metazoa > Chordata > Mammalia > Eulipotyphla > Soricidae > Crocidura > Crocidura indochinensis. The sequence goes on along the minus strand of PVKC010027387.1, from coordinate 7,346 downwards.
TCATTATTACTGAGACAGTGGCTTTTGTGGGATATGTTCTTGGTTGCTGGTCTCTTGGAGGGATGCCAAGGTGTGGGATGGAAGAGGGTACTCACACTCACTTCACAAAAGTCCTGGTGATTCCACCCCAAATACCTGCATACCTAGACTTTAGTCAGATTGGTGTGTCTTCAGAGAATTGTAGAGTGGTGATGAAGCAGGGCCATACGAAAGCAGCGATTATGTGCAATAGATGCAGCGGGTGTAACTTTGGCTGGGCAGTGCCTTGGCCCACTCTTTCCTCCGAGATTCTCTATTTTCAGCTACATGGCCATTGTACCATGATTATTCACAGCTGGTTTATATCTCTTTTGAGAACAGAATAAATCCATAGTGCTGACCTGGTTCAGCATGACTGCCCAAACATTTTGGGTTTTTTTTTTTTTTTTTTGGTTTAGGGCCACACCCGGTGGCACTAGGGTTGTTCCTGGCTCTGTGCTCAGCAATTATTCCAGGCCTGTTGAGGGGACTATATGCTGAGGATTGAACCTGGGTCGGCCATGTTGTTTTGGTTTTTTTGGTTTGGTTTTTTTGTTTTTTTGGTTTGTTTTTGGTTTGTTTTTTTTGGGGGGGGAGGGGTCGTACCCGGCACACTCAGTGGTTACTCCTGGCTCTACGCTCAGAAATCGCCTCCAGCAGGCTCAGGGTACCATATGGGATGCCGGGATTCGAACCACTGTCCTTCTGCATGCAAGCAAACGCTTTACCTCCATGCTATCTCTTCAGCCCCAATTGGCCCCATGTTTTGTTTTGTTTTTTTAACTTTTTTGGACCATCCCAGCAGTTCTTTGTTTTTGTTTTTGTTTTTGGGCCACACCCAGTGACGCTCAGGGGTTACTCCTGGCTATGCACTCAGAAGTCGATCCTGGCAGGCACGGGGGACCATATGGGAACCGGGGGATCGAACCGTGCTCCGTCCTAGGCAAGGCAGCAGGCACCTTACCTCCTGCACCACCTCCCGGCTCCCCATCCCCAGCAGTTCTTAAGTGGAAAAGGTCTTCATACTCTGCGATCCCTGGTGGGCTCAGAAGTGATCTCTGGTGGTATCCAGGGATTGTATGTATTGGTCCAGGGTCACTTGCATGCCAGCAGGTGCTTTTACCTCTTGTGCTTTACTTCTCTTATACTATCTCTTCAACCCCAAACCCTTTCTCTATTAACTAGAAATATTTTTATTTTATTTATTGGTCCTCTCCAAGTGTTAGTAAACTCAGGAGACCAGGAAGCACCTCCTGATGATTCTTGGCCAGTAGTTCAGTGTAAGAGCCTGAAGATGTGATGGTGTTGAGGGTTACCTGGACCACCCCAGTAGTTCGTGATGGCCTTCAGTGTGGGCCCCTGGCGATGTTGTAAAGCCTGGACCTTCAGTACCCTTGTATTATCTGTCTTGACTCCTTAACTTAGATATTTATACTTACATCCCCTCTGTTTTCATGCTTCACATCAATATTGCAGTATGATCACATTTTCAGTTTTTGGGCCGTGGCATTAAAACATTCACTTTTTTTTCCTCCTTTTTTTTTTCTTCATGTGCTTTTAGCTCAGGTTCAAATTGAAGGAGATTTTCTGGCATGTTCCTTCTCTATACTTGAGGAGCAACCCATGGACATGCTTCTGGGACTGGATATGCTGAAACGGCACCAGGTAATTAAGATCGTGTCTTTTTTAATTCTATTTTTACTCCGCCTTTTGCAATAGCTTTTTGTATGTCATATGGATGGGTGATGGGTTTGCATCATTTCGCTGAAGTGCATGTTAGATAGCTAGAAAGCAGACTCTTTCAACCTGTAAGGGTCCTTAATTGATGATGTCACCATACAAGGCTTGAAATAGTTCATCAGTAGAAATAGAAATTATTTCTATGAAATCTTTGTAGATTTGTTTAGTCTGTCATCTTTTTTTTTTTTGGGGGGGGGTTGTTTTCATTTGGGGCCAAACCCAGAGAAGCTTATGTGATGCAGATATCGAACCTGGGCTGGCCACATGCAAGGCAAGCACTATATCCAGCCCCAAGTCTTCATCTGTTTTGAGGTTACAATAGGTAATTTGGCTTCATTTTAGAACTCAGGTACTTTTTGATGAGTTTGTAGGGATATAGGTAATTCATAATGGTGATCTTACTGCAAGTGTAACTTTTAATAAATTCTTGGTAATTGGTCAGATAACAAATAACAGGAAGATGGTACATGTAATAGCTGTAAGCAGAAAAAATTTGTGTAAAAATAATGGTATGTAAATATATTCATTTGCAGTGACATTTTTTTTGGGGGGGGTTGGGTTTTGTTTTGTTTTGTTTTTTGGATTTTGGGCCACACCCGGCTGTGATCAGGGGATACACCTGGCTGTCTGCTCAGAAATAGCTCCTGGCAGTCACAGGGAACCATATGGGACACTGGGATTCGAACTAACCACCTTTGGTCCTGGATTGGCTGCTTGCAAGGCAAACGCCGCTGTGCTATCTCTCCAGGCCCATGAATTTATTTTATTTTATTATTTTGGTTTTTGGGCCACACCCAGTGATGCTCAGGGGTTACTCTGGCTATGTGCTCAGAAGTCACTCCTGGCTTGGGGGACCATATGGGACACCAGGGGATTGAACCATGGTCTGTCCTACGCTAGCGCTGGCAAGGCAGACACCTCACCTCTAGCGCCACCACGCCGGCCCCTGCAGTGACATTTTTATCCTGAAATCTAAAACTTTGTTTTAAGATAAGTTCTGAGTTTTGGGTGTGGCCCAGAAACCAATTAAGTAAATAAACTGCTAAAAAATACTTTGAAGTGATGTAAACACATAGCTGTTATATCAGTGTAAACTATATTCTCTATAGCAGTTATTCTGCTATAAACTTGAGTGTTTTTTTTTTTTTTTTAAACTTGAGTGTTTTTAAAATACTTCCTAGACTAAGTTTTTTGTTTTTTTGTGGGCCACACCCGTTTGATGTTCAGGGGTTACTCCTGGCTATGAGCTCAGAAATCACTCCTGGCTTGGGAGGACCATATGACACACCGGGGGATCGAACCACGGTCCGTCCTAGGCTAGCTCTTGCAAGGCAGAGACTAAGTTGTTTGCTTTTGACTCCTGGCAGGCTCAAGGGACCATATGGTACACCAGTGATCAAACCCAGGTTGGCCACATACAAGAAAAGCATCCCATTCTCTGTGCTATTGCTTCAATCCCCTAGCCTAAAGTTTATATACTTTGGGGAAGAGAGTACAGGGGTGAGGTTACTTGGCAGTGTGTGAGTAATACAGTAGGTTTGATCCCTGAAATCACAGGTATCACATCCACCACCAGAAATAATACTGAGCACAGAAGCAGGAATAAGCCTTGATTAACCACCTGATATGGCACAAAAAAAACAGAAATAAAAATATTTAAATGGGGGCCCAGGAGATAGCATGGAGGTAAGGCATTATTTGCCTTTCATACAAAAGGTCATCGGTTCAAATCCCGGTGCCCCATATGGTGCCTGCCAGGAGCAATTTCTGAGCATGGAGCCAGGAGTACCCCTGAGCACTGCCGGGTGTGACCCAAAAAAAAAAAAAAATGTAAATGTACCTAGGAAAAATCAGGGCTGTGGAGTCTAGATAAATGCTCTGACTCCGATTCCTCAGTTTTTGTTTGTTGTTTTGTTTTGTTTTTCGGGCCACACCCATTTGGTGCTCAGGGATTACTCCTGGCTAAGCGCTCAGAAATTGCCCCTAGCTTGGGGGGACCATATGGGACACCGGGGATCGAACCGCAGTTGCAATCGTGATCTTTCCTTGGCTAGTGCTTGCAAGGCAGACATCTTACCTCTAGCTCCACCTCGCCGGCCCCAGTTTTTTTATACTTCCAACTCCAGCTACCCAAAATTTCCTCCAACGCTGACTCCACAGCCCAGAGTAAAATAGGTGGTGGTGGTGGTGGTTGTTTTCGGGTTTTTTTGGTTTGGGTTTGGGGACTACAGCTACTGTGCTCAGAAATTTATTTACTTCTAAAATAATTAAAGAAAAAAATTTATTTAGTCCTCACAAGCTCAGAAGACCATATGTGATGCTGGAGATAGAAGCTGGGTCAGCCCATGTGCAAGTCTAATGCCCTACCTTTTGTGCTATTACTCTGGCCTCATAATGTTATTCTTTGTGAATATATATATATGTGTGTGTATAATATACATAGTGAATATATATATGTATATAGAACATACATATTATATATATTATATATGTGTTTTTTTAAGTTCAGGATCTAAAATGTCATTTTTCTTTAAGTGTTCAATTGACCTCAAGAAAAATGTCCTCGTGATCGGCACGACAGGCTCACAGACCACCTTCCTTCCTGAGGGGGAGTTACCAGAGTGTGCCCGGTTGGCATATGGGGCTGGGCGAGAGGATATGCGGCCGGAGGAGATTGCAGATCAAGAATTAGCAGAAGCCCTTCAAAAATCTGTAGAGGATGCAGGTATTTGGAATGTCCAAGTTTGTTGCAGGGAAGGGACCTTCTCAACTTATACTCAGTCTCTGTCGCTGTTGCAGATGTATTCTTGTGCTCTTTCTGCCTTTCCATCTTCACATACTGTACAGGAAAATTTCAGCTTTTAGCAGATCAAGAAACAGCCCTCAGTTGTAGTATGCAAGATACTAAGTGGGGTGTTAATATATTTGCTTTTGGTTTTTTTCCTTAAAGAAAATGTTATTACGACACCTCTTCTGACCTCAACAATATTTCCCCATTTACTTGGAAGAATAGTATCATCATTATGCCTTCGCTCCGCCTATCTACTAATGTGCTGGCATTATAAAAGAACCTACCAATTGAGATTACAAGAACATTGATCAAAATGCCATGGTTTAGGCTATTAACAAATTTACAGCTGTCATGATATACTGGACCAATTTATAAACTTGTGTGCTTTTGGATGCAGAGCTGCTCCACCTGAGAAAGTAGTATAAGGGGTCTTCTGGGCTTAGACCTGGTGATGCTATGATGGGTCAGTGGTTTCAAACTTGGGTCCTAGAACACATCAAGGAAGCACTCCAACCAATGAGGTGTGCTCCCCCCATTTTATTTCTTTCTCTTTTTACTTATTTTGGTTTTAGGGACAGGCCTGGCATTACTCAGGGCTTACTCCTGCCTCTGCATTCAGCAATCACAACTGGTGGTACTCAGGGGACCACATTGTATGCTAGAGATTGAACTTTGGAGAGGCAAGCACCCTACCAGCTGTACTATTTTTTTCCGGTCCTCCATTTTATTTATTGAATCTTGCTGAGAATTGAACCCAGACCTCAAGCAAGGCAAGTGCTCTTTCAAACAGATCTTTGTCTTTGATAGGAACTTTTTGCCTTTTTTTTTTTTTTTAAAGTGACTCCCAGCAGGACTGAGGGCTGCTTTCAACTCGGTGCTCCCAAGGTCGTTCTCAGTACTTGGAGTACCCACCATTCTTTATTAGGAGTTGGGCCACTTCTCCAAGCATACACATGCTCTAGTTCTCCCTTATTATTGGGAACAAGGGGGATTGGCAAGGAGACTACATCTGATAATCCTCAGGGTATTTCCAGCCATTACCTGAGCATCACTCTCAGTTATTCTTTAAGATCAATGGCTCTGGGGATTGAACCTAGGCTTTCTACTTGCAGAGCATGTACACTTAGCCCTGAGTCTGAAGTGTTGTAAATTTAAATGTAAAACTTTAGCCAGTTTTCTGGGTAAAATGGACTGATAACAGTTTTGCTAATAGTCCATGTATTACTTTTCCTAATATAAAACAGTAACTTTGGGGCCAGAGTGATAGCACAGCAGGTAGGGTGTTTGCCTTATACATGGCCGACCCACGTTCAAATTCTGGCATCCCATATAATCCCCTGAGCATCTCCAAGTGTGACCAAAATTAAAAACCTGACTTTGGGGTGCATTATCCTGAAGTTGAAGAGAATTAAGTCCATCCTGGGTCAGCCGCATGCAAGGCAGATGCCTTACCACTGCACTATTACTCCCGCCTCTATGTATTACTATTAAGATAAGGGTATATTGATATATTGTCATTCTGTGAAATTTCTCTTCTCCCTTCATACTTTTAGTTGCTTTCGTTTGCAAGCAGTCGACCCAGGACCAACAGTGCTTAGAATCCCGGCATCCCATATGGTTCCCCCTTGCCTGCCAGGAGCGATTTATGAGCTCAGCCAGGAGTAACCCCTGTGCACCACCAGATGTGGCCCCAAAACAAGCAAACAAAAAAAGTATGAAGGGAGATAGCACAGCAGTAGGGCATTTGCCTTGCACACTGCTGACCCAGAACAGGCTTGGACTCGATTCCTGGTATCCCAAATGGTCCCCCAAGCCTGCCAAGAGCAGTTTTTGAGTGCAGAGCCTGAGTTCTGTCGGGTGTGGCTCCCCTCCACTCCCCCCCCCCCAAAAAAAAATCCAGCACAAGAACATGAAATATTGCTCAGTGTAGAATAATATACTTCGCACGTATGAGGTTCTGGATCACATCAAGGAAAAGTACATATGCCTGAATATCTCATCCCCCAGATCTGCTTTGGCCCCAGTTGAAGTTCCTTAAAAGTTTTAGGCAGAGTAAAAGAAATGTATCTGTTCTACACTAGCTTTAGCTTGAAGATTAGCACATGGGCTTAGGTGCTTGGCTTACATGCAGTCAACCCCAGTTTGCTTTCTGGCACCATAAATGGCCTCCTGAGCAGTGCTGGATATGGCCCAAACTTCCCTTGCTCGACCACCCCCTGCCCCAAAGATGCAGCCTTTCACTCGTGTGTGACTTTTTGGTAGCGTGGAGTTCTTGCTTGTTTTTTATCTTTCATTTGGTTGATGTTATACTATGTTCAATGGTGCTAGGATCCACCACGACACCATGTGGTGCTAGGAATTGAACCTAGGCCTCACTTACACAAAGCACTTTATTCAGCCCATTGAGCTTCCTTCGGCCTCTGATTTTTGTCATTTTTAAATTGTGAGACGTGGGACTGAAGCTATTCTACAGCAGATAAACCACTTGCCTTATGTGTTCACGGCCCAGGTTTGATTCCCAGCAACTCATGTGGTTCCCTGAGCAACCCCAGAAGTTATTCCTGAGCATCACTGGATGTATCTTAAAAACAAACAGAAAGCAAAAAAAAAAAGATAGTGAAATGAGGACTGAAAAGAGAGTCTAACATTAAGATTTAGGCACCCAAAAAATAAAGGAAAAAAAAAAAGATTTAGGCACTTGCCTTACACACGACCAATTCTGGTTCCATCCCTGGCACCACAGTACCACCATCCTGAGCAACACTAAATGTTGCTTTCTGCCCGCCCCTTGCCAAAA
>PVKC010027386.1:0-15645 GCA_004027635.1 Crocidura indochinensis | reverse complement strand
AGTTCAAGGGTTTAAAGACAAAATTCTGCTTGTGTTCTGAAGTATGGGTGTACGTGGGCCCACCATAGCATTATTGGGTATTTTCAGACATTCAGGCAACAGTGTTCTAGGGATGAAGTGGTGCTATAAATTGAACCTTGGTTGTTTGCATACTATCTCCCAGCCTCTTTATGTGTTTTTGTTTTGTTGCTGTTTCATCCGTATTGTAGTAGTACATTGGTGTTTATTTTAAAGACAAACTTGTGTTTCAAGACTTAATTCATTTCTATACTCAAGGTCACTCCTGGACTGTGGGGATTGAAACAGGGTAAGCAGCATGTGAGGCAAGTGCATAAATGCCTATGCTACAGCTCCATACCTATGTATTGTACTACTGAAGGAGGTGATAGCCAAGATCAATCTTCTGTCCTCAGGAAATTTAAAATCTAATGGTAAATGCAGGCTTGAGAGCATGAATCTAAATTAAGATATATGAGAAGTCTAGAGAGATGGTAGAGTGGGTAGGATACTTGCCTTGCACATGGCCTACCTGCATTTGATATTGGGGACACTAGATAGTTCATGTATAGCTGTGGCTACAGATAAAGGAAGACATAAAGATGAGAAATTTGTTCCACATTTTATTTGATTCAGGAGTCCAGATATGAATGATCGGTATCCTGTGAACTCATTCTCCTTTATCCTAGCACTCCTGAGTTATATAAAATGTCAATATTTTCTCCAGTGTTGGGACAGTTGTAGAATTATTATCAGATTCCAAGGAAACTTCTCAAGAAAATGGCTCTTGTTAAGGTATGGCAAAGCCAGAACTAGAGAGATAGTACAGTGACAATGCACTTGCATTTCATGCAGCTTACCCAAGTTTGATCCCTAGGCATTCATATATTTCCATGAACACACTCAGGATTGTTCCCTGAACACAGAGCCAGAAGTAATCCCTGAGCATCACCACTTGTGGTCCCAAAACCAAAAGAGTGATAGAAAACTTAATTGTCTCTCTCATTCAACTTCTGTTTTGAATGTTGATTGGTCCAATCTTTATGGAAAATGGTATGGGAATTCCTCAAGAAAACTAGAAATAAAGTTTCCATATGACCCAGGACCAATTATTCTAAGTTATGTTTGTGGTTTAGGAGTCAAAGTTCTGAAAATTCCACTTTCTTCTGCTTTTTAGTCCTAGATGGAGAATCATATATAAAAGTTTTTGCCCAAAATCTCCTCCTTCCCTCCCTGCTCCTGCAGCTTTTGAGTAGAAATAGCATGATATCTTTATTTATTGGCAGGTATAATTGCCCCAGGGCAGACACGCACATTCATTATATATGTGTGCGAGGCACTGAGCAGAGGTCCTTGACCTCTGTACAGGATTGATATCATATGTGACAGATGCTAGAGTGGAACCCAGACTTATCTATAAGCATTAGCATAGCCCCTTCAAATAGAGGACTACAGGCTTCTAGCTCTCAGTCTCTTCAGCTAAATATCAACAAGATTTGGTGTTCTCTGGGGAACTTCTAGCTCTCAAATTAATAAATCCAACAATTCCTTTTCTGAGGAATACTGGTGCAACTTTGCCTCTGGAGTAAAGGAGAAAAGTATTTGCAGCTCAACTCTATACCAAGTTAGCCGACCAGAGAAAAGTTTTTAATTCACCTGAGGAAAATCATTGTTCAATTTTGCAATTTCCTGGTAAGGAGTGTAAAACATACAGGCAAAGTCCAGCCCATGAAAAAGCATGAACAAGAAGAAATACTAGAGTGAGTCTAGAGAGTTAATACAGTGGGTAGGGTACTTGATTTGCATGTGGCCAACCTGGTTTCATCCCCAGCATTCCATATAGAGCCAAAGTCACCACTCAGGACTGATCGAACCACCAAGGTTCAAACTACCTAGTTCAAACCACTGGGTTTGGCTCAAAAACAATGAACATAAAAGAAGTAATACTAAATGACTGCAAGACCTAAATGCAAACTCTGACTTTAAATACATGGCCAGGTTCTGTACTAAACGGGTAATTTGCGGAGATTCCAAGGTAAACAGGTGGTTTAGCCAATTACAATAACAATACAAAAGATCATTTGGGGGCTGTTTTCTTTAGAAAATCAAAAACTTAAAATAAAGAGAAAATTGTTCTGAAAGTACAGTTTTACAGGAAGGAAAATCGGTAAAATGTACTTTAAAATATTTGAACCTTATAAGGTTCACAAATCTTCACTAAACCAGCAAAGAAAGATACAGCTCTGTGAGTGTGTGTGTGAGAGAGAGAAAGAGGGGCAGAGAGAGAGAGAGTGAGAGAGGCAGAGAGAGGGAGAAAGAGAGTGAGAGAGGCAGAGACAGAGAGAGACAGAGAAAGAAAGAAACAAAGGTGCTCTATGTGCACAATGATCTACTTCCATGTTTGCCTCTTTCCAGCAAACATTTCAAGATTTTGCAGACATTCTAACACACTCAGATTGCAATACCATTGGCATCTGTTGTGTTTTGAAACCAGGAGCATTCGAGTACATTCATGTAGAAAGAAAAGACATCCTTCAGTCAGTTCTGGGGTAAAGGGCAGATGCCAAATATTTCTAAAGCTGGCACACCATCTGTATCTTCTGAGACTTTTTTTTGTAGTGTTTCCTTACTCAAGGCAATTGTAAGTCGCAATAAAACATGGATGCTGTTGAGCTACGTTGCCCTGTTTCCCTTTGTCATCTTGAGCTCCAGTAGAATCTAAACATAGACGAGAGGCAACAGGCTACTTTTCCCACATCATGGGCAGGGTTCTTGTAGGAACAGAGCCTCACAGCCTTCAGGTGGAACCTGAGCTGTTGAAGGACATGTTAGGATTTCCCCAAAATTTTGGAAGATCACAGTGATCCCCACACTTTCTCTCTCTGGGGTATAAGAAAATCCCCCAGGAAGATTGTGCTTGTGGGTTTTCTACACTTGGATCACAGTTGAGACATCATTTGTTTGGTCATTTTGGTCTCTGGGTTTTCCTTTTCTTCTTTGCCCATTTCCCTATCTCCTATGTTTTCTTATGGAAATATATAGCAGGTGGATACTGGAAATCTTGGTAATAATCTCTGAATTTTCCTGATAACTTAGGGAGAGACTGGGCTAGGATGTTTTTGTGAAGGGTATTCAGAGGCAAAGGTATATAACATGAGAAAAAGTGCAACTCTCCAGTCCCCACCCTGGCTACAGGAGGTTGGGGAGGGTATGCACTCACCCAGGGACAATGAATTCAGTCTGGTTTCTTGGTAGCTCTGGAGGGAAGCCAAAGGCCCTAGAGAGAAGTACCATGTGCAGAGTCTCGACAGCTAAAGCCACAGGCGATATCACCAAAGGGTTTCACACAGACAGGGAAGCTCGGCAGATCTTCTATGACTAAGATATTTCCAGGATCAACTCCACTAATCCATCCCAAATTAGTTCTAAAGATGACTGAAGATGTTCTAAAGATATCTCTCAAGAAATGTAGGGACGGGACCAGAGCAATAGCACAGAAGTAGGGTGTTTGCCTTGTATGCAGCCAACACGGGATGGACATGGATTCGATTCCTGGTATCCCATATGGTCCCCAAGCCTGCCAGGAGCGATTTCTGAGCTCAGAGCCTGGAGTAACTCCTGAGCACCACCGGTTGTGGCCCAAAAACCGAAAAGAAAAGAAATAAAGAAAAAAAAAAGAAAAGAAAATAAGAAAGAGAAAAGAAACAAAGAAAGAAGAAAGAAAGAAAGAAAAAGAAAAAAAAGAAAGGAAAGAAAGATGGAGAAAGAAAGAAAAAAGGAAAGAAAGAAGTAGTTCTTTAGTTCCTTTCTTCCTTTGATCATTTCCTCTTTCTCTCTAAAGGGGCTGTGAAGCCAGAATCCTTAATGATAGTTGATTTAGTTGACTTTTCTTAAGGAAAGATGGTTTTTGAACTCTAGAATAGTAGTTTTAAGACTGGTTCTTGGATTTTAAGTGTTGGGCTACAGAAACTTTCTGATAGTCTGAATAGTTATTGCTGTTTAACACATGGCATACCAGAATCTTGTAATATTATTGCAAATGTTAATTTTACTCATTCTTATTATAAATAATGCTACTTAAAAATGTCTTCTCTCATAGTCTGCAAAATATTTCTCTTACTTTTACTGGTCTGCAGAGACTAAACTTTTCTGCCCTACAGAACTCTAGCTCAGTAGAGGACCAAATTATGTGGAGGAAATAGGTTAGCTTTATTATTATTACTATTATTATTATTATTATTATTATTATTATTATTGGGTTTTGGGCCACACCCAGTGGCGCTCAGGGGTTACTCCTGACTATGCGCTCAGAAGTCGTTCCTGGCTTGGGAGACCATATGGGAAACCGGGGGATCGAACTGCGGTCCGTCCTAGGTTAGCGCAGGCAAGGCTGACACCTTTCCTTCAGCACCACCGCCTGGCCCCCTTTATTTTCATCAGAATCTTCACTTGCCTCTCTGGGAAGACATTCAAAATAAACATAAAATCTACTGAAAATTGTACTATGAATTCTCCTTTGAAGCATGTTTGTACCTTCTTCATTCTCCAAATCTCTCTGGGGCACCCACTGCTCTTATCTTTCCCTTTTGAAAAAAATTGAGTTTCATTTGGTGTCAAATCCATAATACCTTTCTTTATTGTTCCACACCCAACTCAAAGGTCATATCCTCAAAATCATCACAAATCTGAATTTTCACTTTTTCTTTGGGCCTTATGAAGAAAAATTAAATATTTATTCTTATGATGAGGCTTTTCATATTTTATTTTAACTTGTCTTATTATAAGATTGCATTTTATAAGCTTAATTCTTTTTAATGGTTAAATTAATGCCTTTTCCAATTTTGTGACAACCTACTCCAAACGTTTATAGGTGATTCATTAGATAGCAAGTAATCTTCATTTGGTTGGTAATCAATATGGATTAATTAAGTAGCAACTCCAGCCTGTTCAAAGGCAATATGACATGATTTTTTTCTTAGTCACAAGCTGCCTCTCACCTGGAACTGGAATGTCTTACACCTCATTCCAGTTCCAGGTAATTGTCCCTCACCTTTACCATCAGGCTGTAATACTCCACAGTACATTGCTATAGGTATAGAAAGCATTCTTTACTTCATTTAAATAACAAAGAGGTTTATTAAAAAGAAAAAGATATTAAGTGACAGCAGCCTTCATAAACTGGGAGGACGCCACCCTAAACCCGACAGGAAGGACAAACCAAGGCAGATTTGGCTCTGATGCGTGGTGATGCAGTCTTGGGTGAGGGCTCACTGCTCTCACAACTTAATTTATACAGGACTTTGAATATTAATATCACCAGGGGTTGAATTTATCCTGAAGCTCTGTAATTCACTGATGCCCATCTTTTTTTTTTCATAGAAAACAAAGAAGCATCATCCCATACCTCATCATCCCACCCATTGAGGAAAAGATAATTGAAATTGCCATCCAGATTTTCAGCTGGGCAAGAAAAAAACATTCTTTAATGAATTCAGGTTATTTTAGAAACTCTCTTTTGAGAATTTCTATAGAAAATTGAAGTGTTCTAATGCTACTATTAATGGAGGCAGATTATTTGTGTGTACCTTCTGCCTTCATGCAACTGTCATCAATTTCCAAGTGTAAAAAGAAAGCATTTCTTAAATAATTGACTGAATAATTCTAAAATTTTTGTTGGCTTCCACATATGGTTTTTTTGCCCTGTACTGTTAAAATTTCTAGAAAAATCATGGCCATTGCAATGATCATTAATGAATGATGATTTTGTGCGCTCTGATGTTTAGTATCTCCTATTTAGAATTCACAAAAGACACAAGGAAGGGGCAGGGATCCTTGTAGAAGCCCTGCCTTTGGTGCTTGCATTCATGTTTGTAGACTAGAACTTAAAAGAAGATAACTAGAATAAATTATCTTACATGGAATGCACTCAATTTCAGCTCTTTTATAATTTATGGCTATCTTTTGTCATCAGGGGCCATTATCATAACCAAATGCCATCATTTCATTATTGCACCTGTATTCATCCATCTTGCAAAAATAGACAGCAAGACACTAAGTGCCTGTTGAGAAGGCCATTCTGAAGTCATGCAGGTTAATACTGATCTTTGATTAGATTCAGATTATGTTTTTGGACTGACATTATCATTTATGTTTCCAATTTTAGTGGAAAATGACAACACCACTTACTTTGGGATTTGCATAAAGTTTTAAACAGTCTTAGTTTATTTCAACACCATTCTCATTTTCTCCTAAGACCAGTATAATACTTTCTTCATTTATATGTGCATTTCTTTTATATTCTTTTAACAATCTGGTTAGAGTTTGGACTATCATTCTCTATTTTATATTAAATGTAGTCATTTAAAAATGAATAGTATTTCTGCCTGTTTAAAATATATAAAAATGAAAAACAACATCTTAAAATTTTATTAATGAGGTATTGTTGACACATAAAACCCATATATCTAGGTACATTTGCTTCCTGGACCCAAAAACATAGTCTCTACAGACACATGTTACTTTCTTCATCCTTCCTGAGATGTTATTTTTCTACATTGATTCTGGGTTGTGCATAGGTTGTACATGCTTCTCCTTTGGAGAAGCCCAGGTTTTCACTTGAATTCATTGTTCTTTTACTTTCTTATCCTGTTCCTCTCCTTCCTCAGTACATTTGAATAAAACTTGTTTTGCTTTTTAAAAAATAACATTTATTTAGTGCAGAGGACTTGATAAATTCAGGGTTAAGTATATAACTCTTAAATTAGCACATCAAGACTGTATTTTAACTTATCACCTTCCATAGTTTTATTCTGCTACCAAAATTGTACTATTGATTAGCTAATAACAAAAACACTATATTGCATGCATATCTATATATATACCAGATATATCTTTATATAGATATAGATCTAAGTTTAATCATTTCTGTATTACAGAAGGAGAAATACTTTAATCAAGAAATGGATTCTCAGAATTGCTTTTCTGTATAAATATTAACAGATGATTTGAAGTTCACATTTTGCTTGGTAGCAGTCTATACTAAAAACGCTTTGCCATCTAAAACGTGTTCCATCATTATTTTCAGTTAAGTGTTGTCGTCTGGAAACATGGCCATGCTAAGCACTTTCCAATCACTTCAAGCATGTTCCAGGTGGCCTTAAATGCTTGGAACAGGCACTACTTTCAGAATTGCTTAGGTGGAGAAAGCTATATTTCTCTTGGCAGAAAGCTCAGCATCACTTCTCATGACAACAGAACTGGAACTCACTCAAATAGACAGATTCCCTCTCATGGAACCTTCCTCTGTAAATCTGCTAAATGGTACTCTCTCTACCAGCTGGCACCCTCATTCCCTGTTCTTTCCTTCCCATCACAGACATTTTTCCTTTCACTTATATTTACCTTTCTCTTCCATGATTCAAGAGATTTTTTTTGTTGCTGTTGTGATAACCATGAGTCACACACTCTTGGTTGTGATGATTGCAAGTCAGTTTTGGTGCACATCAGTTGTCACACACTTATAGCTGCAGAACACTAAAGATGATCTGCTATTAAGGTATTAAGGTCTATCAATGGCAGTGCTTTGGAATCACGCTGGGCATGTGAATTGATGTAGTGAATAAACTTGAAGCTTAAAGCTTGCAAGGAAGGCTCTTTACCACTGAGCTATCTCTGGGCATTGACATACATTTGAAGATGCCACGTCCTCAATTAAATATCATGTGTTTGATTTAACATTGTTTCTTGTATGCAGAATCCCATAAACGACTCTGGCACATCCTAGTCTATCTCACTCAGTCAAATTTCATTGGCCAGCCTGTGCAGGCCTCTCTGTAGGATAAGATGTACAGTCTTCTAATCCACTTTGACACAGAAGAGTCACATAACATAAACATGACGTGTTTTGGAAGGGGGACTAAAAGTTAAAATAGTTCACAACAGGGTATTGCTAAAGTACTCAATAATTTTTCGTGTGGTTAATCATGAAAATAATCTTTTGCCTAGATATATATTGTTTCTCTTCATGGGTAAAAAGGAAAAGCACAATTTCTGAAAAGTATCATCCATTCATGTGGGGACTATGAGAAGTACTTTCTTTGTCCATCACTGGGTATATATTCTGTCCCCCTGCTGTCTTCCGCTTTGTTAAAATCCAAGAATTATGGTAGAAATTTCCAAGCAGCTCCAGGCTCGAAACCAGGAAACCCATTATAGGAGCCTATGCCTTGAGAATCACAAGGCCCTCAGCTCTTTGACTCTGAGGACCAAGAGGCTATAAGTTTGCTGTGTACAATTTCCCACACTATCAAGTTCGCCTTGTGCTGCTGGACAACGCCATGCAATCATACAGAAAAAAATGAAGTATCCAAAGGCCCTGGATCAGAAGCTCCACTCCAGATCAATCACTGCAAACACTCTGAGGAGAAGAGACCTAGTGAATTGATGAGACCAGCTGAATGGTAGCTCTTATACAGGTGACTTATGAAGTGCAGAAGTTATATTGCTTTCATAGATAGAGGAAGATGAACAGTATATTCTATAGCACGTTTGAGAAAATGCTGCTCACCTAGGAGAAAAGTGCCTGGTCCCAACCATTTGGCTCAGGGATAGAGTCAGTGCTTAGAGACAAGCTCGAAATGCTTATAGTTCTACCTTTACCCAGCCTAGCTTAGGGGAGGGCAGTCGCACTTTCTTTGTACTGGCCATTTTGTCAGCACAGATGCTCACTCTTTGCTCAGCTTCTTGAAATTTGGTTCTCTTTCAAAAAGGCTCAAATAGGGATCAGAGACATAGCATAGTGGTAGGGCGTGTGCCTTGCATGAGGCCAATTCAGGATGAACCTTGGTTCGATCCCCTGCATCCTATATGGTCCTCCAAGCCAGGAGCGATGATTTTGGAGTGCATAGCCAGGAGTAACCCCTGAGTGTCACCGGGTGTGGCCCAAAAAGAAAAAAAAAGGCTCAATGGTCTTTTTCAGAAATGATCTTTATCCTTTATTATTATTTTTGTAATTATTTTTATTTCTTTTAGTATCTTTGTCACATGATATGTTTAATTAGTACTCCCTAGGTTCACTGTTTTGAGTCTAGTTTAAATTAATAAATTAAAACTGTGTAACTGAAGAAATAAATGTATAAAAGAATACAATCAGTCTTCACATACTTTGATTGAGGATATAATGAATAATGAAGATGACAGAACTCAAAACGTTGTCTTTCTGAGGCCCAAACTTATTTTGCAAAGTTTACTGTGGAAGGGAGATTGTAGAAAGAGAAAGGAAAGGATATTGTGCCTGAGCACAGGAACATAATCCAGGAGAGAGTTTCTGGGCTGACTCCACAGGAAGCAGTTCCTGATAAAATTTTAAACTCTACCTTGTGGAATTTAATGGCTTTTGTTAAAACCTTCAACATCTTTGTCTAGAGCCAGGAAACATTGCACTAGGCTCCACTAACAGCCCAAGACTCGGCTCACTCCTCTGCATATTTCTAATTCAGGTTTGCTATGCAATGTTTAAAATATGGAGCAAAGCATTTTTATGTGCTACTTGTATTGTGGAAACCAACTACATGGGCCTGCTGAGACGGACAAGACTGCAGGAAGACTGCTGCTTCCCATTACAGCAACACCAGGGTTATATAGTCCCTTTATCTTGTTTTAGTTGGAGGTTTTGTTACCTTTCCATGAAGAACTTGTAAGTTGAATGCTATTTGCTCACGAGCACCATCTGTCAGAAAACTGCTGTATTTGCCATACCATAAGACTAACACCCCAAAAGATGGGGTTATGTGTTATGTCCCCTTTATTGCACAGACATACCACATAGTGCGAGTAATCAGGTTAACACACTTTCACCATCACATATAGAGCTTTCATTTAAGACTGTTTGATTATTGCTGTAACTTTTATTTTTCTTGTTTTCCTCACCTAAAAGCTATGTATGTCTTATGGTCAGGTGCAACTTATAGAACAAATATTTAAGTATTTAACTGGATCCAAGTATTTACTAGCTGTATTTCTTGACAAGGGTGAATAAGTCAATTCATTCTTTTTTCTTTTTATTTTATTATTTTTTGTTTTTGGGTCACACCCAGTGACGTGCAGGGGCCCCTCCTGACTCTGTTCTCAGAAATCACTCCTGGCTTGGGGGACCATATGGGACACCGGGAGATAGAACCACGGTCAGTCCTGGGTCAGTCATGTGCAAGGCAAATGCCCTAACTCTGCGCCACTGATCTGGCCCTTCATTCTTTTTCTAAGTTATAAATAGTAATAATTAAAATATTTTAATCAGCTCCTATATATGAGAAATCCCAGATTACAGGAAAATGGCATGTAAATATAATATCTAACAAGATTTCATACAGTTAGGGACTTTTTATTTTACCTCCCTAGTTACCCTAGTAACTTCTTTATTTTTTCTTAGCTTCTTTACCATTCATAACTTATTTCTAAATGTACCTATTCCTTTCTAGTTTAAACTAAAATGAAACAAGTTTATGCTGAAAAGTCTGGGTCTCCTTATTTCTAGCCCAAAGCTGCTTAGCTAATTCACCACCTGGCAGTGTAAAATTGCAAGAGAAAATTATTAGGCATGAAGATGCAGGACCTTTGGGACATCACTTTAAATCAAATTTGCCTGGAGCACAAATCAGAATTTTTTTATTTTGGTTTTTGGACCACACCCTGTGATAATCAGGGGTTACTCCTGGTTATGTGCTCAGAAATTGCTCCTAGTTCAGGGGACCATATGGTATGCTGGGGTTCAAACCCAGGTCCATCTTGGGCAGCCACATGCAAGGAAAATGCCCTACCACTGTGCTATTGCTCTGTCCTCCCTCCCCCCGAAATTTATTTTTAACAATCTCCCCTTTACTCCAAAATCCAAGAAACACTGTCTCAGCTTATTCTATATAATTTGGTTGGTTGTATAATTTTTGTTTGACTGTTTCACTGTTCCAGATTTTTCTAGAAAAATTTCATTTTAGACCTTTATATCCCTCTTTCCTGCATCGTATTACCCCAGTCATTCAAGGTAGCCCTCATTTAAATTTCTCTAGGGTAGTGATTTGGTTCATTGAAGGGTGGATTTATTCCACAGGAGATAAGGCAATGTCTTCATGTAAGATGTTTTTGATTATTAGAAGAGAAAAGAGATACTTTTGGTATAGAGGGCTGAGGTCAGGAATGGTAAATGTACTACAATTCACTGGACAGCTCATCACAACAAAAATTTTTTCAGCTGAGAATATCAAAAGTGCTGAGATGGAGAAATCTACCCCCTAGAGAATCCTCAACCACCAATGAGTCAGATACCTCAGGTTGACATTTTGACCCATTTTCTTCCTTACTCCCCAATTATTAATAGCTACTTAGATATGCCAAATGTTGCTTGCTAGGCGAGATATATTCTGATTTTTAAACTTGATTCAGCAAAAGAAGCTGCCACTTGAGAGTAGAATCGCAATATATCACTAAAAAGTCATCTATCATCTCCCTCTTATTTTTACCTAAAATGAGGCAATGCTGCCCCTTCATTAATATTTCACATTCCTAGGTTTGCATATTTTATAAAATGCCTTCCCTTTTAAAGTCACAATATCTCCACCAGAATCTTTATATGATACCACATAAATTTGTTTAAAAACTGGGATCTGTCTTGGAAATGACTTCAATTTGTTTTTTCAGAATTATGCGATATAAACCACTATTTTGCTGACTGTGATCACCAGACCATTGTTAATCTACAATAATAGTTTCTTAGATTATAAACCTTTACCAATGAAGGTCTTATATATAAAAGCTATAAAATGAAGTGATAACCTTTGACAGGCAATGAAACTTACAAAATATTTTTGGCAGTTCTTATTTTTACTCTATTTTATCAATAAAACAAATAACTGAATTGAGCAAAAATAGAAGGGAAATTGTGCCTTTCTTAGCCTGACATCCTCTGAAGCAGATGCCAAGGTTTTTGATGAGTCCTTTGAGAATGTGAATGCAGAGGAAAAAAAAAACAAAACAAAGGTTGGAAGGAGGAAACAAGAAGGAAAGATAACAAAAGGTCAGATAACTCAGGAGTAAAATGGGTAGTTGACCACTTCATACCTTGAGTGTTTAGGAGGTGTATCTCAGAACCATTGTAAGGGTAGAAAGTGGGAACTGCTGTTTTTACCTTTAGTTTAGACTTTATTAAATACATTCTTTTTTGTTATTTTAATGAAAGTGAATTACAAATCTTTCACAGTAATATTTTAGGTACATACTGATATTGAATCAGGGGCTTTCCTACCAACAATGTTGTCCTCCCTCCACCCCTGTTCCCAGCATGCATCCCATATCCCTCTCTTTTACCCCCCCACCCCCAGGCTGCTAATATAGGTGGTCCACTCTGTGTCTAGTATATTGTAACTGGGAATCAATTCTGTTGTCATTGGCTTATGATTAGGTGCTTAAGTTTGATCATCTTTTATTTCTATTTAATGTTCATATAACTGTTTGGTCTTGGTTTACTCCATTATTTCCCCCTCCATTCGTGAAGTGGAGAAGATGGTTCAAGTTGTGTGTTTTCTTTGAAGGAAAGAGAAAAAAAGAATAATAATAATAAAATAAATAATGATAAAATAAAATGAAGCAAAAATCAAACAAGCAAAAAATGGAGAGGCCCTTCTACAGGTTATAACTATCAGTTTAAGAGCAGAGAAGGAAAGGAAGAAAAACATAACAACATTACAAAGGAAAAAAGAAAATAAAGAAAAGATAAAAAATATATTGAACAAAAATCTTGAAAAGCACCAGAGTAATTTAGACAGGAGTCACACAATAACCATGGTCCTGAAATAAAAACAAAACAAAGCACAAAAGAAGAAACAAACAACAACAATAACAAAACTTAAAATATTGATTTGTATTTCTCTCTTTTTTTCTTGCATTAGCACAGTAAATATTGGGGAGATTAGAAAGGAATTCCCTTGGCCTAAGAATAGAGGGTTTCTCTGCCCTGGAAGTACACTGCCATGGGAATAACTACAGGCTCCATACATGCTCCTTTACTCTCCCTTAGGTCCTTTTCTGGTATTTGGAAACTTTCTGCTCTGTCGTGGGTGATAAAATCATGCCTCTGTGGTTAGAGAACTTGATATTTGCATAGATCTAAGGATGGAGCCTAGTATGAAGTCTTTCTTTATGGTTTTCGGAGTTGTGATCCATCACTGTTGCTTTAGTCTTCTTTAATTGATGGTCTTGGTTTTTGCCTTGATCCTAAGATGAAGCCTAGGATAGAGTCTTTCATTATGTTTCCAGAAGATCTGCTCGGTTGCAGTTGTTTCAGTCAGACCTCTGGAATTAGAGATCTTGGTTGTTGTACATATCATAAGCCAGGACCTAGACTAGGGCCCTTTTTATTGATCCCAGGACAAGTTCTGTCCAGTCATGGTTATCAGAGTCAGTCTTCTGTAGATAGCGAACTTGACTTTTGTACAAATCAAAGGATAATATGTCTTCTGATTTCATCTTATCAGAACTGCTTATCTGTTCGCTTCCAGTCTCTTCAGTCACACTTGCTATTCAGAAAGTCTACTGCTCCAGATTTCTTTGTGCCATAAATTACTACAGGGATAGTCTTCCCAGTGATAGAAAACACAGAAAGCCTAAAGCAATAAAATAGTAAGAAACCAGTAGGGAAAATAAGAAACTAGTAGAGACCTAGGAAGTATTTTCCCTTTATAAAAGTCAAAAGCACCTGAAAAGATGAACAAATAGTATTTGAAACAGAATTTTCTCATGCATCTTGAAATTAGTTTTGGATTTTATTACCCATCCATATGTGTACATGATGAATTTATAGCTGTCTGAGATATGTCCTTTAAGTGCATATATTTCTATATACAATCAATATTTACCTTGGTTTTATGGATATATACATAAATACTTATAATGTATGAGTGTATGACTTAAGCAAATAATATTAAAAACTTACAGGATATTTGATAAGATAATAGTTATTTTAAATATGTTTTATCAATTTTTCTGTTAGGTGAAAGTATGGTTGTTTGATTTGACTTTACTTGAAGAGAATTATCATTTGACATAGAAAAATGTATGGCTGTATTTTTTTTATTGAAGTACATGGAAAGTCTACCTTTTCAATGAATGATAATTTTTATATTTATTGAGTAATTTAATGTTGATACTACTGTTTAGATTTTGAATGTGGCAGCCAGTATTTACAATCTATAAATATGTAAGCATCATGGGAAGGAGAGATAAGGTGCTTTTCTTGTATGCAGCTGACACAAGTTCACACCCCATCATCACATATGGTGCTCTAAGAATTGCCTGGTGTCACCCTGAGTAAAGAGCCAAGAGTAACCCCTGAGCAATATAAAAAATGTAAGTATGTGGGGCCAAAGCAGTGGCGCAAGTGGTAAGGCATCTGCCTTGCCTGCACTTGCCTAGGATGGACCGTGATTCGATCTCCCAGCATCCCATATGGGCCCCCAAGCCAGGAGCGATTTCTGAGCACATAGCTAGGAGTAACCCCTGAACATCATAGGGTGTGGCCAAAAAAAAAAACTCAAAAAAATTGTGTGTTATCCTGAACCAATTAATGCATAATAATGAGTGACACTGAGGATTATTATATAAACATGATATAACCATAATATCACGAATCAAGATCTGGTAATAATAAGAGCTCTTAGGAACTTATATATTAACAAAAATAAGTATTAGCTATTATTCTTTCTCTCTCTATATATATAAACATCACCGGGTCCCCAGCATATAATATTTCAACACCATTTTCAACACCAATGTCAAACCAATCATCAGTAATTCCATAATCCACCCCCCATTCGTGTACCTCTTACCTGCCACCTTTGCATTATATTAGTTTAGTGTTTGTAGAATATATATCATGTTTTCAGTGTTTAGAGTGTATAGCGATACAACTGACCTCATCATCAATATATCTGAATCCTCAACCCCTATTCCCCATTACTTTAATTTCTTTTCTACTTTTTATTTAATCTCTTCTCTTTCCTTCTCCTTCCCTAGGCTATGGGGTCAAAGGTGATCTAGACATACCCCCTTTACTACATTACAATTCCTCATCCAGTTATTCTATTTACCACTTTCTTTGTCTTTCTTCTTCTGACTTACTTCACTCAACCTATCTTTCAGTTCCAATCATTTTGCAGCAAATTTCTTCCTTTAAATATTCCTTACAGCTACATAATATTTTATTTTGTATATGTACCACATCTTCATAATCCATTCATTGTCCATTGTACTACTAGGTATATTCCTAGGATATATATTAGCTATTACAGTTATTATAACAATGAATAATTGTGTGTTTATATCCTTTGGAATACATTTTCTAAGTACTAGGGATAGATAGACAAAAGTGGAACTGCTGGGTTATATTGCTGCTCAATTCTAAGTATACTGGACTCTGTATTGTTTCCTACAGTGATTGAAACACACAATTTCCACCAGCAGTGGATAAGAGTTCCTTTTTACCACTTCCCCACCAGCACAGATTATTCCTATTTTTTACTGTATCACTCTCACTTGTGTGAGATGATATCTTATTATTGTCTGGATTTGGATTTCCCTAATGATAAGTAATGCTGACCACTTTTT
>PVKC010027385.1:0-15789 GCA_004027635.1 Crocidura indochinensis | reverse complement strand
AGAAAGAAAAATGAAAGAAAAGAAAGAAGGGTAGGATGGAAGAAAGATAGAAAGAAGGGAAGGAAGAAGAAAGGAAAAAAGAAAGAAAGAAAAAAGAAAAAGAAAGAAGAAAGAAAAGGAAGAAAGAAAGAAGGGAAGGAAGAAGAAAGGAAAAAAGAAAGAAGAAAGAAAAGGAAGAAAGAAAGAAGGGAAGGAAGAAGAAAGGAAAGAAGAAAGAAAAAGGAAGAAAAGGAAAGGAGAAAGAAAATGAAGGAAGAAAGAAGGGAAGGAAGAAAGAAAGAAAAATGAAAGAAAAGAAAGAAGGGTAGGATGGAAGAAAGATAGAAAGAAGGGAAGGAAGAAGAAAGGAAAAAAGAAAGAAAGAAAAAAGAAAAAGAAAGAAGAAAGAAAAGGAAGAAAGAAAGAAGGGAAGGAAGAAGAAAGGAAAAAAGAAAGAAGAAAGAAAAGGAAGAAAGAAAGAAGGGAAGGAAGAAAGGAAAGAAGAAAGAAAAAGGAAGAAAAGGAAAGAAGAAAAGGAAGGAAGAAAGAAGGAAAGAAAGAGAAAGAAAGAAAGAAAGAAAGAAAGAAAGAAAAAGAAAGAAGAAAGAAAGAAAGAAAAAGAAAGAAAGGAAAAGAAGAAAAAAAGAAAGAACAAGTATAATACTTTCCACATTTGTTGTCTAAGAAAGACATGCTTTGTGGGGACTTGGTTTTATGGTGTTTGTGTGCCTTTGAACAAACTCTGCCTACCTGTCCTCCCCTTGGGGGAGAAGAGCCCTAGAGCCAGTAGGGGCAGCTGTGCCCCAACTTTGGCAGTTTGGGGACTCCTGGGCACATGTGGGTTTGCCACCAAGCAGAACCCCGGGTCCTATTACAGCGAATGGTATTCTGGCGGCTGTCACCACCTACTCTCAGAGAGGCCGTGCATGTGGAGGTGACACTGCCACAGCTGCTATGGCAAAGATGCTGTGTGAACTGCAGCAGACCCCAGAGCCTGCCTGCTGGGTTCCTTCACAAGCAGAACATCTTGCGCCTTAGTGGGAGCAGAGGAGGGAGAGTTCTCACACATCCCTGCCCGCGAGCCCAGGCAGGGTCAACCCAGAAAAATAAGTCCTGTTAAGGGAAGTAATTAAACAGAGGCAAAGTGATGTACTATTGCTGCTCTTGCAGAGTAAATGAGGATAAATTCTGTTAATGATGTGACTTTCCCCAGTACTAATGTGATAATAAGGAACTCTAATTCTGAAGAGTCTTGTCATAGTCCCAGTGAACATAGTGACCCTCCCCACGCAGCAAGACAAAGAAGTGACTTATCATGCTTTCTAGCAAGGAACAAGGAACCAGAGTTAAATGGAGTCTACTTGGGCCCTCACTGTGCATGCAACCTTTGCTTGCTGTCATGAGACACAGTGCACTCACTGCCAGTGCTGAGCTGGCACTAGCCCTCCTGCAGACTACCACCAGGAGGCAGTGTGAGCAGGGCAGGAACAGGGCTTAAAATGGTGTTTCATAGCACCCAGATGATTAGGCTTATACTCTCAGCAAGATTCTATCTTTTCAGGCTACTGCAAATCTGCGACATGGCCAGCTGAGTGAAAGCTTGTCTCCAGCAAGCTTTGTAGTACTGGGCAGGACCTATGGGGAGCATCAGGCCAGCACCCTCGTGCCTGTGATACTGAACTTGATCAATTGTCCAAGGAGAGAGGGTTTGGGACAGGGGTGAGGGAGTGAGTTAGGAGGTAGCTTCCTTGATAGCACTCAAAGACTGGCTGAGTTACAAGTCCCAGGAAATCGAGTACTGAGAGGAGGCCACAGGTTTGCTGGAGGTCTGTGGCTGTGTCTGTGGTCAGCCACATGCTGGGGTTCACCCCGCTGGGTCACTTCCGCTGCTGGGTACAGGTGCCATTCCAAACTTCTTCCAGTAACTGCCAGACAGTCTGACAGATGGACCCGAGGCCATGGCCATCTGGATTTCATTTTTTTTTTTGGGTCACACCCTGCAGTGCTCAGGGGTTACTCCTGACTCCATGCTCAGAAATTGCTCCTGGCAGGCACGGGGGACCATATGGGGCACCGGGATTCGAACCGATGACCTTTTGCATGAAAGGCAAATGCCTTACCTCCATGCTATCTCCCGGGCCCTGCCATCTGGATTTCAGGTGACAGGCTTTGCAGAACCGACCAAGTCAAAGAAAACAGGCTACCACTTCAGATGTAAGAAATGTTTTTTGTTTCCCCTCTCCTCCCCCTTATTTTTTTAAAGGATACCATTGCATGAAGCTGCAAGGATTCTGCTTTGATAGTAATTTTGTCAAATTTTGTTAAATGGGAACAAAGAAGCCAAATCCAGGCTCCTGAGATCCAGATCCCAGATCTGGATTGGTTGCCATTCACTGTTGTGAGGGTTCAGTGCAGGAGATGCTGACCTCTGTTAGGGTCTAGGCTATGTGGAGAAGGCAGGACCATCCCCCTGCCTCCCACCTCCAGGAAATAGGAGAAATCAGTGAGTTAGTCTCTCAATACTTCTATGGTTTTTACATGCAGGTAAGATCTGGGCTTCTTAAATTTTTCCCCACTTGGTGACCCCTTTTTGTCTGAGAAATACAAGACATGCCAGCAGTGCTTTGAAATCTTATGATTCATGGTGCTCTGTATGGCTTTTGAGCCAAGCTTTGGTTATTAGAACTTCAGAAACATTTTACATTTTTCAGTACAAATTCAGTTACATTCTAGTCCCTTCCCCGCATGAGGCTGTGGTCCACAGTTTAAGGCCCAGATTAATCACCAATAAAATGTGCCAGAGAGACACAGTCAAATGTATATGTCCATGATCATATAAACATGCACCCACACTTGTATACTTATATCTACATACCTATGAATTCACACCCACACATATAAACATACACACATAAACCCACACCTACACCTACATGCATGTGTTACCTATACATAACATTTACATGCTTGCACACATAGACATGCATATACACATACTTGCAGATATATATATATACACATACATATATAGTTTCTGAATTTATGCAACATTATGTGGACATGATTTGAGAGGCAGCCAAGGATGCCACAGTACAGAATGGAAATTCCTGCCTAGGCTAGGCTGGGACATTCTCTCTCATTCACCTTTTGTATTCACACCTACTCCTGCTCTACCTCCTCCTCCTCCTCCTTCTCCTCCTCTCATCCTCCTCCTCCTCTCCTCCTCTTCCTCCTCCTCCTCCTCCTCCTCTTCTTCTTCTTCTTCTTCTTCTTCTTCTTCTTCTTCTTCTTCTTCTTCTTCTTCTTCTTCTTCTTCTTCTTCTTCTTCTTCTTCTTTTGGTTATTTTTTGGGCACACCAGCAGAGCTCAGGAGTTACTCCTGGATCTATGTTCCGAAATCACTCCTGGCAGATACAGGAGACTATATGGGATGTTGGGATTCGAACCACCATCCATCCTGGATTGACTGCATGCAAGGCAAATGCCCTATTTCTGTACTATCTCTCCGGCTCTCTTTCTGAGTCATCCTTCTGTTGGCATCTCCGTCTGCACAGGGCTCTGTATCACCCTCCCTTAGCGTGTCAGAATATCCTGATTCTGGAAACCAAGTGAAATGGGAAACAATGGGGCCACATTTTCTTACAGACTTCTGTACAGGATTGCCCAACCAGTTTAGCCTTCTCTGAGTTTTGTGTGTCACTGGTATGAAGTGGGCCTGCTTGTCTCTAAAACAGCCATGTCTTTGGGGGGTGTGAGGCTGAGGAGTCTGGCCTGGGAGCTAGGCATGGTGTAGTGCTGGATTGAGTGTGTGATGAGTTCATGTGTTGAAATACAGAAACATTTTTGTTTTCTTTTCTTTTGTCCTGGTCACATCTGACAATGCTCAGGTTCTGTACACCAGGGTATGTACTCAAAATTACTCTTGATGATAGTTGAGAGACATATGACATATAGGGAATCAAATATGGGTCTACCACATGCAAGACTAGCATCTTACTCACTGTGCTATTGCTCCAGCTGCTGAAATGCAGTAACTTTTGAGTGAGTAAAGATGCTCTTCTCAACGCAGCATTGGGGACACTTACACAAGTAAAGGTTTACAGATTTTGAGGCATCAACTGGTACTTGTAAGGATCCCAGGTCCCCTCTACAGAATACAGATTTGCAACAATTTGGGGCAATATTTGGGCATTCCAGAACCTTATGTAACAAATTCATAGTCTCCCACATTAGGAATATCTTGACTAGATAATTTATAAATTCTTGTAACATTGTTTATTTGATTAAAGCACAGACCAATTTTTATGCTATAAGAGCTGCTCTGTAGTTATGTTCTTCTGGTTTAAAGTGACTCTAAAAGAGTGACCCAATGCAGGGAGCATGGCCTTTGAACTACAAAAAACCTTCAGAAAGTCTAAACTGTGTCTTGTCTGTCTATAATATTGTTTTAGTTTCATTTCCCATCAGTACTCTCCTGATCTCATGAGGAATAATGCTTAATAAAGTGTCAGTATCTATTTTGCATTATGATTTTAAAGTGATAAATTTTTTCTTTCATTTTCATGGACGAGAACACACAGTCTTATTGGATCGTCCATAATATGAGCCAGAATAATTCGGGCTCATGAGATTATTGTCAGTACTCTAAGGCCATAATGCTCACTGGTCATTTTTATCTGGAGACTAATTTTGAGCTTTAAATCCAAATTAAGGAGTCACTCATTTTTCTCCTGAACTTGGCCAAAATGGAATACTAGGGATGCAGGGATATTTTTTTCCCTCCAATGGAGCCATTGCTCAAATTCAGTTCATTGCACACAGTGGCATGTGAACTGAAGGGTAAGAGTGTGAGATGCACCTGAATTTGGACAGGGACAAGGGCAGAAGCCAGGGAGGGCATAGTGAGCTAAGAGGGAGGTTTTCTAGAGACTGTGATATTTGTACAGACGCAACCAATCCTTGTCATGGTTTCTAAATCTCTGCCTTTCTCTTGGAAGAAGCTTCTGTAGTTGAGGCCTTTTAACTTTTTTGTTTGTTTTTGCATAGAAAATGAGCTTGTGTTGGGGCCAGAGTGATAGCACAGCAATAAGACATTTATCTTGCATGTGGCTGACTAGGCCTGATACAAGTTCAAGCCTGGTATCTCATATGGTCCCCAAATCTGTCAGGCGTGATTTCTGAGTTTGGAGTCAGGAATGCCATGGGGTCTTGTCTGCAAAAACAAAAACAAAACAAAACAAACATCAAAAAGGAGCTTTTTTTCCTTTCCTTGATATTTCAGTTTATTGTCACATCCAGGAATAATTCTTTGGTGGCTCTTTCTGGAGACTAGAATAGGTCAAAGGGTAGGTGTATCTTTGTTCTCCTTTTGCTCCAAGGGGATCTGACAACATTTTGTACCCTTAAGATCATCTATCCCTTCTCTTCAGTATTTCTGATCCATGATCCCATCATTCAGTCATCACATGGCATTGGCATGACAGCTGACTGAAAGCAGACCATTTCCTGTCAGTTCCCAAGATTCAGTGTGCACCAGAATTACCTAACTCCTCTCTTGTAGGTTGACCCTGGCTTAGATCCCAGATACTTCCATAGAGGTACTCCTAGCAGGGCACTTAGCTGAGCTTTCATTGGGGATTATCTCCATAGGCATCGTGCTTAGCACTTAGTTGGCACAAAACCAACTGAAGGACAAATGGAAGAATGAAGCAGATAGGCAGGGACAGACACTATTGCCAGGGTCCTTGGGACAGAACCATTCATACCCTTAGATAAAGATGCCTTTTGTCCCTTTAGGTTCTGTTTCAGGGTTGTAAGAACAATGGTGAGTGTAACTGAGAGGATCGGCCCATTGGTGGAGGAATGTTTAAGTTAGAGGGATGGAAGGGTAGGTCCATGCTCACTCATGAATTATGCATGTACATTATTCTAAGTGAGCTGGAGTGCTCTTGAGGGTTCTCAAAGGTGACTCCCAGAGAATAGAAAACCATTCAGTCCTTTTCAGTTCCTAATGGGTCCTTTGTAGAATGGGGGTGGTACTTTTTCTAGTTCTAAGCCTAGTGCCATTGTACCCAATAAAGTTGCTTATCTTTCCATAAGGAAAATGCCTATTTATAGAAAATGCAGAAAGTATAGGAATAAAAGAATCAGGGGAGAAGAAAGAATGAACTCTGGTGGGATCACAAACAGTGTGGGTGAGAGTGCATACTGGGCATGCGTTGGGAGTGTCTGTGCCACAGAAACACAGATGATCCCACAGGCAGCAGGAGTACAGGGTGTGGAGTTTGACAGGGGCAGCAAGAGAGGAGGGAGGAAGCCTTGAATTCCAGCAGGGGAGTTGAGGAGAGTTTCAGGGATTTTGTGCCTGTGCTGCACTAAGAGGAAAGTAGAAGGTTCCTGAAAGCTGAGCTGGAGTGATGCAGCCTGTAGTAGAGGCTTTGGTACAAAGGGTAGGTCCATGGAACAGAGGCAAGGTGTGCTCAGGGTGGCACGGAGGTGTCTATAAAGGGTGACCCAAAATAACTGGGAACCCTGCAAGAATACTGACCCAGGTGATGCCAGGTTCCCCCACAGGTAAATTGTTTGTGGGTTACTAGCCTTGTTCAACACTAACTCAAATCTCTTGTCATCCTAAATGCTTCCCCCAAAGTTTAATGGTTAGTACTGCCTAGTCATTTTTGGAGAACAGAGAAGAACTTTGAAGGAAAATCATATCAACCTTAGGACAGTTGGTATGAAGCCAGAAATCTCTCTTTTATGTGCAAAGGTGACGCTGAATGATCAAACTTGATATATAAAGTCCTAAAGAACAACAAAAGCTTTAGTTATTAAGTTCCCAGCAATGACCTCAAAATCAATGTGGATTTGAACTTCAGGATTAGTCTTTGTTATCTGTCACCTTCACAGGAAAATTTAAAAGTGAAACCTCTGTGTCCCTGGAAGAAAAATGAAAAAAAAAAAAAACACTCATTTTTGGGTGTTTGGGCAACACAGTAATGCTCAAGGGTCACTACTGGTGATGGTCAGGGGACTAATCTGGGTGCTGGGAATTGAACCCAGCACTGCTGCTTGCAAGGCAAATGCTCTAATACTGTACTAACACCCCCACTCCAGGAAAGTGGAATTCTAACATCAGCCTCTATATAGACTCTAAAACACAACCTGCCTTAAGGTTTTAAATGTGGCCATTTAAATCGACGGTATTAAATGCCTTTTGATGTCTTCTGCCCACAAAAAAATATCCAAAGACCGTGTTTTGTGGAGCCATAAGTAGCCAGAGAATGACAGAATCTTTTTCAGATCAGGCCTCCTGGGAGACCCGTCAACTTTGTGTTGGTCGTCTTTCTCCTGATTTGGTTTGACGAGCATCTCCACTAGTCATCCATTCAGTTAAACCGCCCTTGAAGCAGGCAAGAGTCATCCTGAACAACATTTTGCTCTCAATTAAAACTAAGGGAAGTGGAGGAAGTTGAGCGACAACACTAGAACATTTCAGCTCCTGTTTCACATGAACTCTGCTGTGATTAGCGATAGCTGAAAGTGTTCACAGATCACTTCCTAGACTCTGCAAAGATATGTGTTTTCTGGGAGCACAGCTGCCCACATCCAGTTTATGATCACCCCTTTACTTGGGGATGAGGTCATGTCCCAGTGTTCCTGCTCAGAGAGAGCACAGATGGTCAGGAGAGGGAATGCAAGAATGTGAAGGCGTCAGGTTCCCTCACCCTCCTCTCTCTGCCTAACTGCCATCAAATGGATGCTTTGAACTTCCTCTTGTCTCCCTTCCTGGGAGTGACCAGGGATGGGATGAACATTGTCCATGAAGCCCATTTTCTTACCTGTCATGTATACTAAGGACCCCCAAAACCCAGACCTGTTTTCTCTGTCACATCTTCCGGGGGCCAGATTCTGTGGCTGTGGATGTGGGTGTGGTTGTGTTCCCTGGGACAGAAAGTTGAAGGCACCATCTTTCCCCTGCTTGTCTCCAACCTGCAGAAGGACAAACACATGCTTGTGTTTGTCACGATTGTGCTCCCGCCTCTTATCAAGCTCAGTCCCAACAGACACCCCATCTGGAGCCTTATTCTGCTTCCTTCCCCACCTTACATACAGATACAGGACTTAGATTCCAGGCCCCAACTTTAGGGGTGTGTGATCTGGGATTCCAGCAAAGGAAGGGGGTATCAATACGCTGGTGAGGGGCCTCCTCTGCAGAGTCATGCCTTGGCCGCTGCCCTGGGGCCTCTCTAGGGTCCAGGTATGTGCTCGGTGGCAAGTGTTGACATGGATGAATCATACCCTGTGACTTTCTTGTCCCATGACCCAGAATGTCAATGTGGAAAATAGTCTTTCCTTTTTCTATCTGGTTATGCTCTCATGTTTTCAAGGGAGACTTCTCTCATTTAGGATGTGTGTGTATGCTTGACCAAGGGCAGCTATCCACGGTGAAGCATCTCTGTAGTGTGGGCAGGGAGGGCATTTCTGGGATGATGTCTATAATTCTGGCAAACCTTGTTCAGGTTCTGTCTGTGCATTTGGTGTGACCAAAGAGACTTGAAATTCTGCCTCACAAGGTCCCAGTGATGACCAGACAATGAAGAAAACCCTCTGCCCCACAGTGCTCCCTGTCAAACCCACCTCAGGAATATGTGGAAACAGCTTAGACTCTGCAGAAGGGATCTCCAGTTGTTCCTACACAGTTGCTTCTTTATTTGGGCCTGAAAGAGCTTCACTGCTCTGACTATCTCCAGTAAGGAGCTTCCAGCATCACTATCTGCAGGTATACGGCAGGGTAGTTCTAGGGGTACTTCCAGGTCATAGATGGGTCTTTGACACTCATGTGGAAAGACCCAGGTGTCTTGCTGGGCCTCCCTGGCTTAGAGGAGGAGGGCGGTTACAATACCCAAATGTGCTGTTTAGAAAGTCAGTCTGGTCTGCCCAGAACTTTGGGATGCTTTGTGTAGTAATGAACTAGGTGAAGTAATGTGCACAGTGCTTAGGTGGAAAGGAGCGAAGGATCAAATGATTCTGTAACTCAGGTGTCAGCTCTGACTGGTTAGCATTAATGGTTCAATTAAAAAATATTTTGCTTTTGGGGCTGGAGAGATAGCATGGAGGTAAGGTTTTTGCCTTCTTGCATTCAGAAGGACGGTGGTTCGAATCCCGGCATCCCATATGCCCCCCGCACCCCCGCACCCCCGAACCTGTCAGAAGCGATTTCTGAGCATAGAGCCGGTGATGCTCAGGGTTTACTCCTGAGTCTGCATTCAAGAATCACTCTTGGTGAACTTGGGACCATATAAGGTAACGGTGATCAAATCTGGGTCACTGCTTTACATTATTATGGAATTTCAGGGGTTTAGCTTCACACCTCTCTATATTGATTATTGTTACCACCAAGTTCCCAGTACCAACCCACTCCCCAAACTCTCCTCCCCTGTCCTTTTCCCTCTACTCACCATCATGGTTTTTACTATATGGAAAATAGTTTCCTTCTTTCTAGTCAGTCTGTTTGCTTTAATTATGAATATTCTGGTTATGAGTAAAGCTAGCTGATAATTGTCTTTCACTTCCTCACCTCCTCCACTCAGCACAGTCACCTCCAGTTCTACATGTATTGCCCAGAAGAGCACTTTCTCTTCTTTTGTAAGGGAGAGTTTTTGGGCGGAGATTTTAAGGTTTCTCTCTAGGACATCTGCATATAGCTCTTGTGCTTATTTTTTCCTTTTGGGTTCATTGTTGGAAAGCTCTTTTGTATTGGACAACTCACATAATTAGAAGAGATCTGTGGATCTTGGTTCCAGTTCCTGTCTTAATGGCATGAGCATTGCCAGCACCTCTGAGCTCTTAGCTCTCTCATGCGTGCCACGAGCAGCTCCACTTTGGATCCTTCCATCCTTTACCACGTCCTGTTATTCTCAGAAAACTCAGATGCTCTAGTGACTTCTCTTGGCCCATTATGGGGATTTAATTTGGATTCTCTGTGGATAAATACTTTGGTTTTGTGTCTGTGAGGATGTATGAAGATGCTAGGGGTCTAAGTGCTCTAAATAGTAGGACTTACACATACACACACAGGTGTATACAACAACAATACAACACAATACAATACAATACAACAACAGGTGGTTGTGTTTCTTGCCACCCAAGCCCAGGTTAGATCAAAAGAAAACCACATAGATGAGTCCTGGTTGGACTGTTTCTTCATGATCCTGGGATTCCCTGGAACCCTCGGGTGCCTTTGTTAGATACTCCAGGGAAAGGTGACCACAGTCTTGCTGGTGGCACTTTATCAAACCCACTGGCTCCCTGAAGCATTGGAATTGGTTAGGTAATGGTGAGGCTTTGCGTTGCAGTCACCTCAGCTTTGTTGAAAGTGGCTGATACACACATGTCCATGGATTCACACATGCCTTAGAGCAGCTTGGTAAATCACCTTGAAATTTGTGTACTGCCTCTAGCCCTATAATCGTCAGGGGGTATTTTTAGCTCCAAATGCTTCCCTTCCTTTAAGAAAGCACAAGCCTAAAGGGCCAGACATTTGTCATGTGTCTAGGAGAAAATGTTGCAGGAATCCTGGAGCCAGTCCCTGGGGTGAGGCAGCCTTCTTCACCAGATCTGGACTCTTGAAGCATCTTTGCCACAGAAGGGCTGGTGCAGGGCCTTAGCACCCATGATGCCTGCCCCCTTGGCAGCTGCTTGGGCATTGAGTGGCAGCAAATGATCTACATGGGGCATGCGCCAGCATGCCAGGGATGGGGCCCTGGGTATGCTGGGCAGGGCTTGGGTGCTAAGGATGGTAGATGACAGGGCTTGTCCCTGGGGGCCAGAAGGTTTTCAACCCGTCAATTCCCCTTTTTGGCAGGCCTGGGCCTGGGCATCTGCCTTTCATAGCCTCAATGGGCAGCGGCTGTCACTTCACATAGGCGTTCACATTTGGAGGCCTAAAGGTGCCAGGGGTGGTTTGGCAGTGTCTTCTACCACCTTGGCTTTGATGTCAGGCCTAGCTCAGATGACTTAAAGACATAGGGAGGCAAATAGCATAAACATCAACACTAAGTATCTTGAAGAGCTCTAGAGGGAAGTGTTCCTATGAGGGGTAAGGGCACTGGGATCCCCTCCTGACCCCTTCTCTCCTCTTGATCATGCTGGCACAGAGCCCAGAGGCCAAGAATGCAGGGTCTGTCCCCTGTGGAGGTCATGGAGTTCACATGCTCTGTACTAGGGACCAGGGAGTCATTGGTCCCTGAGCCTTCATCTCTGCTCCTGGAAAAGGCAGGTGGGGTAAGGAGTACTGGGGCCATGCAGGTGGTAACCCCCAGCCTTGGGAGGCTATCCTGCCCTTTTCTACCATTGTGCCCCTGCCTCCTGCTGCCCACAGGCCATCCTGGTATCTCTTAGAGAAAATCATGAGGATTGTAAGGGAAGCCTGTATGTAAAACAAGTAGGATTCCTAGGCCATAGGCAAGGGAAGTGGGGTAGCTGAGTGGTAGGTAAGGGGAATGGGGTACTCAGGCAATGGGTAAACAAAGTGGGGGTATACAGACAGTAGATAAGGAGAACAGGGTACCCAGGCCATAAATAAGGGAAGTAGGATGTCAGACTAGGTAAGGGGAGTAGGGTAGAGAAAAGAAAATCCTTCTCGTGTCTTTGAGGGTCACTCGGGGTGCACTCTAATGCGTCCTTCCAACATATTGGGTCTGCTTATTCCCCTCCCAGTAAAACGCAGGGATCTTACTCTAGAATTGGTACCAGGTAGAGTAAGGAGAAGGGACATGAGGCCCTGGAGGCCTGTCTTCTTTCTCCTCTGGCAAGTGCTGTGTGAAGACATGGCCACGCTCATTGCTTTATTGGGAGAGCATCTCTGCTATGCTTCCAGCTCTGCATTCCACCATAGGGCTATGTGTGAATTCATGGGGCTCGCTGCGGTGTTATCAGGGGTCAGGAGTAACTGTCAAGATGTCATCTGCTGCCGGAACCACCTCTTTTGGGTGGGAAAACTTCCTGGGGGGCTTCCTTCCTTAAGGGGAGCCTTTTGGGGGCACAGAGTGAGATTTTGGCAAAGTGGCTCCATCCTAGATGTAAAATGAAGAGCCAAAGTACTCAACATAACACTGGCTTTTATGCCCTTCCCTTCCGAAGATTCTAATGGGTGGAGCTTGCAAAATGCCGGACAAGGGACCATGGTGACTGCTTTCTTCCCTGCCCAGGACATAGGTGCTAACTGTGATTTTTTATATCCTCACAGGTTCTTTCTGAAGTTCTTCCTCAAATGTAACCAGAATTGCCTAAAGAATGCCGGAAACCCACGGGACATGCGGAGATTCCAGGTGGGTCGGTGTGGCCTTACATATTTCCCAGGAGGGGGTAAGCAGAGGAAGAGGTAGAGGAACTGGGCCCTGCATCCCAACCCAGGGAAGGCACCTAGCCCCGCCTCCCCCCCCCAACATTTTGTCTCTAGGAGGAGATGTTGTTATTAGGGATAAAGGAGACCTGATCCCCTGTGCCCTCTGGGTTCGGGCTCCATTTTCTGGAAAGGCCTTTGACTAGTCCACATCAGAAAGTATGTGGACATGGTGAATTCCTTACCAGAGCTCTCCAAAGTGGAAAGTCAGCAAATAGGCAAATAAAGAACTTTGTTCTGTTGGGGGTGAAGTGGGAGTGGTACACAGAGCTGGGAGTGGGCCTGGAACAGTATAGAAGGGTCTGATTTGGCAAGTGAGCTTCTCATAAAGAGCAGAGTTGGTGGAAGGGTTCCAGAGCAGTGCCAGAATCCCTGCCACATTATGTGCTGTGGAGATGGAAGTGAAGGATCTCTCAGAGCTTGAGGAATTTACTGTTGGTCTCAAGGATAGACTTGAGTGCTCTCTCTATGGCTTGAAGGACTTTGGGTGTTGAGCTGGATTGTGTTTCACTGGTGTTGCAATACTGCCCTTGATGGGGTTGATTGATGGAGGAAAGGAGGATGAGGCCTTTCTCCTCCAGCTCGGACCACAGGTCTGTTACCCAGTTAGCCAGCAGTTCTGAGGTGAATGCGGCGGGAAGAAAGCCAACAGGCAGTCAGGCTTCTGAAGAAAACAGCTTTTATTCCATGGAAGAGGTTGAAGCCAAAAGGCCCCAGAATCAGCCCCAGGAAAAAAGCCCCTCGCCTTCCACAGACCATTGCTTTTATACCCCAGGTACCACCCAATGGTGAGATCAGGTACCACCCAAAGGTGGAATCAGAATCAGGTACCACCCTAGGGTGGAAGCGGAATACCAGGTCACACCCTAGGGTAGGGCACAATCACGGTTCAGGGTAGGGTCAGTACATAATAATCCCATTGAAATGTTTACAAACACAACAACTGGTGGAAGATCACCCAGCATACCTTAAAGTGTGTTTTCTCAATGTCCTGCAGGAGAAAGTGGGTTTCCTTGCTTGACCTTGAGGTGAATTTTATTTCACTTCTGACTAAGCTGAGTTTGAAGCCGGGGTCTCCAGGCAGGAAGACAGTCATGTTGCCTCACCATCTCCAAGGGCACAAGTGCTACTCAGAGAGTTGGTGTGTTTGGTGGACATGCTGCCCCAATGCTTTGCAACAGAGTGAGAAATGGGCCACAGGATTGCACTTCACAGAATCTTCCACTGACAGTATGAGTGATAGTCATCAGCTCTTGGACCATCTCTGTCATTTAAGAGTCTGGAAAGCCTCATTTTTGCCAATGTACTAGTCTTTGCTATGTAGACGAGCTACTGAGAGAAGAGGCATGCCTTCAGTTTCTGGAAAGTCTTGAATTCCTTCAGCAGTCCTATTTTCTCTACTATAAAATGGTGTAAGATTATTCTGTTTGTTCTACAGTCTATGGAAGAAAGACAGCATATTGTACACACAAGTAATTTGCAAAGGATCAGCTCTGTAAGCCTCTGGAGAAAATGAATGCATGTGATAAACGTAAGCTGATCTTTAGTGAAGAGCAGGGTTTCTCAACTGGGACACAATCAACATTTGAGGCTGGATAATCCTTGGCTGAAGAGAAGTTTACCTCTGTTTGGTGAAACTGGTCTGCACTGGCCTCTATCCAGTGTATGCCAGTAGAGGAAATGCTCCTACAGTCACATCACCATAGTTGTCTCTATTGTCAAGTGTCGTGTGTGTGTGTGTGTGTGTGTGTGTGTGTGTGTGTGTGTGTGTGTGTGTGTGTGTGTGTAACTACCCATGGTTTGGAGACACTAGATTTAACTTATGATTTAGTGCTTAACATAGCACTGGTTCATCAGTAGACCAGCATGTTTCCATGTATTCGTGTGCTTGTAGGTCTGTTGTCCCAGATATTAGGTTAGGGACAAACATCCCATGGATTAGTCACTAGAACTGCTGTTTAAGCATGCACTGTCCTTCACATACACAGGGTTTACCTGAACCCAGATGGTTCTCCAGCTAAACTTAAAATAGATGGACATTTTTTGAAGGGCAGGACTCAGCTGGGCCACCACTGGAGAGACAGTCGTGTCTGTTTAGGAAACTACCGTTTCTTTCTTGGATCTCAGACTTTACCTCCTTTGTTCCCATTGCCATATTTACTCCCTGGAAGAGGCAGAAGTAACAAAGCCTCACTTAGCTTGTATCATATGCATGTACATATTTCATTAATGGTCACTTGCACCTAAGTACTACGGTATCTCATGCATATTGGTTGGCCAGATGATGCCTCTGCCATTGGCAATGGATGGAAGGTAGGCCTATAAATGTATGAAACATGGATAGAAAGATGGTGGATAGATGGTAATTATATAGATAGATTGATGAATAGATGATGCAAAGGATAGATGATGAGTGAAAGAGAGGGTAGGAGGAGGATAGATGGATAATGGATGAAAGGAGAAATGAATGATGCGTGGAAAGCTGGCTGTCTGGCTGAATGGATGAATGGATGAGAGGTGAATGGATGAATGGATGGAAGAATGGATGAATGGAAGAATGGATGAATAGATAAATGGAGTGGATGGGTGGACAGATGAATGGATCATTATATTTTTAATTTATAGGAATTGTTTTATTAATCCTTGGACTGTGGTCAGGCCAACACACTTGCTCATATCCAACAGAGGCTTCATTCAGTTCTGATGGGTGTGAGGAAGTAGGGGTGCAATTAGGGGAAACGTTAGGGCTTGAAGGGGCTTAGGATAGAGAAGTTCAGCAGTATTTACTAAACCCTTATCTCTTACTCTCCCAAAGAGTAAGGTCAAAGGTCTTGATGTCAAAGGTCATGTGGCTGTTTTTTTCTAAGACTGGCCAAGGTTAAGAGTTAAGCCTGAAGAAAAAAAGAGTCAGAGCCTGGGCAGTAGCACCCCTTGTTGGGATTTGCTGGAGGAGGCAGAATGGGGCTCCTGCTGTGACTTTCCCCTCGGTATCTGCCATAATCCTATGATGGGATTATGAGCAGGTGAGAGTTGGGTTAACCAGTTCATCTTTTCTCTCAGATGTGGTTTCAATAGGCTGTGATTTTCTATCTCTATGCACTCTGAGTTCTGTGTCATGTGAGAACAATTCTTCCTTTGGTGCATGCATGCCCATATGGTGTGCAAGGGAGAACGAGGGATCAGGAGGAGAGAGGGCACTTTGATCCTTGCAGGCCTATAACACCCAGATTTGAGAATTACTGCTGGCTAGGAGTATGCTCTTGCTCACACAACAGCCTATAATATGTGGCAGGTTTCTGGCGGCCCTGGGCTGCCTCCATTCTGTCTCTGTCCATCTGTTTGAAGAAGAGTAAATGGTAGGAACTAGGTGGTAGTGGTGATGGTGGTGGTGAAAATTTCTTTTTTTT